>APFE030519255.1:292752-325021 GCA_000404065.3 Pinus taeda
GGGGGGGAAATGATGGTCATCTACAAGCTTCAAAGCCACATCAAGCAAGCCTGAGCCACAACCTGCCACATCAGTTTCAGAGTTGTAGCCAGAGACAAAGATGCCTGAACATGCCTTCAGTTGGGAATTGAGGACACTTCCTCTAGCAGAAGACTTCATCTTCTTGCCAGTTTTGGAAGAGTTCCAGGAATTGCATTAAGCATTCCAGAGTTGTTGGTCATCCTTAAACCATCACAGGTTGAGACTTCCCTTTTACAAGTTGAAGTTTTACCTTTTATGTGGGGTGACACCTCCCTTTTACGGTTGAAAGTTTCCCTCTTTAAAACAATAGGATCACTTCTTCTAGCAGAAGACTTACAGCTTCTTGCGAATTTTGGAAGAGTTCCAGGAACTGCACTAAGCGTTCCAGTGTTGGTGGTCATCCTTAAACCACCGCCCTTTATACCAACATTTCATAGAGCACATTCAGCCTAGTGCTGCAATGCATATTTGCACATTTTTTATTGCAGCTCTTTTCTTGGACTCATACATAACCCTTCGGATTAAGGGGGGGAATGTTGGACACCTAATCCTAAAGGGTTAGCGTGGAAGCCGAATGGACAAAGCAGTCCAAGAGACCTTGGGATCTGAATCCCAACGGTCACCAAATGTACTATAAATGTATATAAAATTGTTAATAAAATAGCAATGCATGATTTATATTTCCTATTGTTTCACATTCACCATGTTTGTTTAACAAATCAATCAAAATTAATCCTTGAATCACCTAGTAAATAAAATCAATGGAACAATTGCAGGGGAGGAAATTGTGTTTTATGCTTTCCATTGACCAAATTTTATTCACAATATCTATTCTATTCAATAATTTTTATTTATTCTTGTCTTGAACCTTCTGTAATGCAACAAAATGAAAAGGAGAAAAGGATTTCTATGTATGCACTGTCTCCAGTAATGATTTTTATCAGCTGTAGTGAAAAATAAAGAATCATCTCTCATAGGAGCCCAAATATGAATAGATAGAGCCTAAATATCCATGGATAAAAATTTCAATTGATGGATGGAAGCACCATAAATATCAATTATTGAATGAAGGTCCATGCTGATACGATCAAAGTTGCTCATTGACAAGAATAGGGAATAACAACAGTGAAGGATATTTTATTTCATCATGACAAGTATCTTTCTTTTTCCATTCAAGAAAATTCTCACAATATATTAAAACAACCATTTGTCTTAAGAAAGAGATTTCTTGTTAGATCAATCGAGAATAATTGAATAGATTTTTTAGAGATGGGAAAATTCCAATGCGATTATATGAATATGAGGGACTGTTTACAGTATTCGAATTTGGTTATTCATTTCATTGGGTCAAATATCAAATTTCGGATTCGATCTTCTTTCGAAATATCCAACCACAAAGTATTATATTAGGAACATAGGAACATGGATATACTCATTTGAAATAAATCAAATTCTTCTAGTTTTCCATAAAATTATTCATCATTCCCCTACCTACCATGAGTGGAATATGAAAGGACCATAATGGCTGGAAGAGATTCCTCGATAGCACGCTTGATCATACAGGTTATTTTCTCACCTACCATAGAGCCCATTCTACCTCCTATGAACTGAAAATCCATAACTCCGAGTGTGATAGAAATACCATTTAATTGACCTATTGCTGTTTGAATATCGCCACTTAAACCTGTCTCTATTTGACATAAAGTGATATGCCAAATCTTTATTTATTGGCAAGAGGAGAGATAAAATACAATACCATAAGTAAAGTGCAAGATCATGGAATGAGAAGTTGATTAATGGGAGGATTCTCAGTAAGGACCCTAATGTATGGATTGCTTTGGGGCTTATATAATGTCTCGCTTCTCCTTTTTTAAATAACTATTATTGGCTTCTTGATCCTTTTCTTTCTTCTGCTTTGTCTTTTTACTTTTTTATTTTATTTTTTAATTTCCCTTAACTTACATTTTAATTTTTATTTTTCTTCATCAACCTTTTTCAATTCTAATATTTTTTCCTCACTCCTTTATTTAACCTTAATCTTTTTGCTTTAGTTAACTTGTTTTTACCCTCATCTTTTTTCACTTTCAATTGCTTATATTCTAGAAGCTTTTGCTTTGCAATTTCATCTTCTTTCCGTTCTTTTTCAATAGAGCTTGTACATTAAATTGAAGTTCAATTTTTGGGCTTTAGTATTTCCTAGTCTTCTTCCCAAAGAAGTAGCATTTTCAAAAGGAAACTCATGATCCCATTGTTCATTAACAAAAGGCTAGGTCACAATCACATAAATGTTTTTTTTAAAACTATTCCATAATAATCATGTATCTAGTATTGATATTGTGTGAAATTGTATTCCAACATGCCATTTACTTTTTGTCTTTTTTTTAGTAGTTACTCAACATTTAAGGCCCCATATACATATAAGGAATGAATCATTTTCTCTCGAAATATTTTGGTAAAGAGGAATTAAAACCCTAAAGGGTATATTGGCATGTTATTCCCCCCCTTGTACTAGTCTATTTTAGACATACTCAAGCAAACGCTGAGTAGGGGCATCATTTCATATATCTCGAGATAAGTGTTTTATTCTTTTAGATACCAACTTCTAATGTGTCCCTATAGGATACTATTTTATTTAGTCAACCTAAGGCAGTAAATTTAAAATATTTTTTCAATTTAGATGGTTGGAAAGAGGTAATGCATTTTTGCTTCACCATTTATAATAGACCCATATTCTATGTTAGTTTGCTTGATAATCCATTGTATGGTTTTTGAATAGGGTAAAATAAGGGTTATGGAGTTGTGATAACCATGCTTGGCTCACGAGTTGATTAATCCATAATATTTGGAATAAAAAGTATCCATTCAAATAAAATATAACATATTAAAATGTATGAGAATGAATAGATATTTTTTGATAATAAAAAAAAGGCCCCATTTATATACTAGGCATGAGTTCCCTTTCATAAGAGCCATGTCCCTTCATAATGATTGTTTATTATCATTTATATTATTTAGTATTTGTATTATCTCATGTTCATGTTCAAAACATTGCCTTCCCCTTTAGAAATGCTTTGTCCTCCAAGCGTATGGATGAAAATTCATGTTTAATTTTTTCTTTGTCTTGTAATCTATTCACAACTTTTTGAATTCTTGAACTTGTCATCTTCAAATATACGAGACAATATGAACTTCTAATTGTGGTACAAAATTTTTGCTTAGTGAAATGATCTAACCATCCCAAATCAATCTTTTGTGGATCTTTGCGATTATTTGATACTTGGGATGAATTATGATCATAAGATTTAATTATATTGACATCAACTTTCTTCAGAACATATGTCTATTGCTTTTGATCTGTGGGTATATTGACTAGTTGAGATATTTACTCTTGTGATTTGGATGTTGATAAGGAGTTATTGTGAGATGATTTTCTCTTATCATGCTTGTGGTGATTATTTAGTTTACTTTAGGTGTATGAATTCCTTCACGCAATGATGTTGCTTGGACAATAGTTGGATATTCACTTGGAATTTTTGTCACTTGTACTGCAACATTCGTGTATGTCTTCACTTCAATTGGATCTGGAATTTTCTGAATTGTGAGGTTAATGGGATTTGTATTTATTCCCTTCTCATCAAATTGGACATTTTTGACTTGTGCAAGTAATTTTTGACCATGATCTTTTAAATGAGAAATTTATTCATTTTAATTTGAGATAACTTTGTCAAATTCTTTTTGCATTTTTGATATTGACTTTCAATTTTCTTGAAGCATCACCTTTGATATTTTTTTAAGTGTCTTTTGATTACTTCATTGTAATTTCCTAAAATATCATCATATTCTTCTTGTAGGGAAACATCACAAATTTTTCTCCATATTTAACATGATGGCAAATCAAGAATTATGTTGATCTTTTCTTGAAACAAAAACGAGATATGCAATTATAATTATCAATTATCACTTGCGAGTTTTTAATTTCGTATTATTTCTTACAAAAAATACTAATTTTGACCTATATTTAGTTTTGGAGTTGATAATTGATTTTCTAGATTAATATTAATATAAATTTTCTTATTTTTCATGATGATAACGCTATTAATCTCTTTTCCCTAAATGCTATCTTTTAGTGCAAATAATTTGCATCATAAACATTTTTTATCAGAGAATCTTCATCTTCAATTTATTTATTTTTATTTTTATTATTATTTTCTATATATATGAGAACTTGAAGTTTCTTTTTATTTTTTCCAATTATTACCTCCTTATAAAGCTTGTACACCTTATAACTTTAAAACCTTGATGATTCTTATATCAAATAGAATATTGAGTAACCTTTTCATAAATCTTCCCTTTTTTAGATACCTTTATTAGTCCCTGCCACCTGCAACATGGGACTATAGTAATCGATTTTTAGGTGATGGCATTAATCCATGCAAGATGTTGAAGCATAACCTAAAGTTTAGTTGCTTGGTTTGACACTGTTACTGTAGTATCCCTAACTCGGAATATTCCTCAAACCCCAGCAAAATCTCCAACCAAATACGTGCAAATGATATAATAACTCAGAAGTGACAAAATAACAGTGGAACAACATATAATAATGTAAACACGAAATATAAGCAGATACACAAGAAATGCAGCGAGAAATGTTAAGCCATTTTATTAAACTAAGCACAGATGGCACCTCAACTTGCACAAGGCAAGTGAAGAAATACTTTCAGAATAACAAGGAATGACCTCTGCGTGGATGCTGCTGGAGAACTACTGTGCTGCTGCTACTGCTAGAAAACCAATAATGATTTGGGGCTACTCCCCTCCTTGTAAAATGCCGAAACTTTTGAATCAGACTCTACTCCAAAAACCCAGAAAGCTCTCCTGGAATAGCCGATTCCAAAAAAATCAATCCCTTGGGGTTCTACGCAGCTCCTCAATGCTCTGCACTGCCACTGAAGAAGACCCCTCTAAACTCTGCCTGAAACTCTACCAAATATCCTCCAATAGGCAAGGGCTGGTCCCCTGCTCAATCACCCAGCATAAATCCTCCCGCAGAAACCCCAGTCCAACACTACTGCCAGAAAGAACTGCATCCCTCTCCCAGTGCTGCGCAGTCCTCCAAAACGCTGCTGAAACACTGCTGGAATGCTGATAAAACTATTGTTGAAATGCCAAAGGAAATACCTTGCCCGATCA
This sequence comes from Pinus taeda, assembly GCA_000404065.3. Lineage (NCBI taxonomy): Eukaryota > Viridiplantae > Streptophyta > Pinopsida > Pinales > Pinaceae > Pinus > Pinus taeda. The sequence goes on from APFE030519255.1 coordinate 297,964, forward strand.
GGCACTTGAAGTCCCCTGGGGCTAAGGGCGAGATCTCCAAACAGAGACACTCAATGCACTAAACAGTGCTGCAGACTAGCTAAACAGCCAGTGTGCTCAGAAGTTGAAACGAATAGCTCACAATGCACATGAATGAATGATCCAAAATGAGGGGGATCCTCTTTATTTTATAGCCTCTGCCTCTCACAATCCCTAGTCTCACCTCTTCCTATGTGATTCCCCCCTTGCCACGTGTTCTTCCCTCCTGTGTAGTCCCTCCATGTGTCTGCGTGGGCCCCATTTCTGCGTCCCCCTTTGGCCCCTTTGGCTCCTCTTTAAGTCACAACGTTATGCTACTAGGAGTGACTTTTATTCTTAAAGTGAGTTATGTCCCCCGTCCTCACTTTTTTTATTTACAAATAACTATAGAAGGCAAAAATTGGGCAAAATCAAATATTCCAATTACCTATGGCTAATTAGGAATATTACAGTCTCCCCTGGAAAAATGTTGCTTGTCCTCAAGAAATTGAAGTGATGGATGCTGCAAGATCTTCTCACTCTCCTAAGTGGCATCCTCATCCGGCAAATTCTTCCACCTCACCAAGAATTCCCGGACCGTCCTGCTACGCAGCTGCCTCTCCTTGGTATCAATGATAGCCTCCAGCTACAATACCAAATGCCCCTCGTCAGCCATGGGTGGTAGCTCATATGTCACTATCACCTACTACCCCAATGCCTTTTTTAGGCATGATACATGAAAAACGTTATGAATCTTGTTGCCTTGGGGTAGCTCCAACTCATATGCAACTTTTCCAACCCTGCGTATCACCCTGTACGGCCCATAAAAGTGGGGCTTGAGCTTCTCAGCCCCCTTCTTCTTTAGTGACGACTATCGATGGCTATAATCGTAGGTAGACCATGTCCCCTACCTCGAACTGTCTCTCCACCTGACCCTTGTTGGCATACAACTTCTGCTGGTTCTGCGCTATAGCCATATTATCCTTGAGAGCTCGGAGAATATCCTGACTCTCTTGGATCCAAATCTTGGCTCTGGGAGCCTTGCTATCACCAAACATCACGCCGGAAAAAGATAAAGGATGATACCCATATAAGGCATAGAACGGTGACATACCAATGGACATGTGATGTGAAGTATTGTAGTAGTACTACCCTAGATGCAGCCACCTCAACCATGCTCGCTGCTACCCACTGACATAGTTACGTAATTAGCCCTTTAGCCACTTGTTAACTATCTCTGTTTGCCCATCCGTCTATGGGTGATAACTGGTACTCAGTGTCAACTCTGTCCCCACCAACCAGAAAAGTTCCTGCCAAAATCCCCCCATGAAATGGCTGTCCCTATCACTGACGATGGTCTTAGGAAGACCATGTAGCCTGAAGATCTCTCTAAAGAACAGCTCGACCACCTGTGCTGTTGTATAGTGTGTGGATATGGAAAAAAATGTGTGTACTTCGTTAGTCGGTCAACGAAGACAAAGATGCAATCCTTGCCTTGTACCATGGGCAACCTTGTGATGAAGTCCATCGAAATACTCTCTGATTTCCCCTCCAGAATGGGAAGAGGCTGCAATAATCCCACGGGATGGCTCATCTCTTCCTTGTTCCTCTGGCAAACATCGCACTCCCGGATGTGCTGGAGTATGTCCTCTTTGAGGCATTTCCATAAGAACCTCTCCCTAATGGCCTTGTAGGTTTTGGTGAATCCCTGATGTCCTGCCAATGGTGAATCATGTGATGCCTGGACTATCTTCTTCTTGAGCTGAGACCCCTCAGTCAAGAAGATCCGGTCCCTATAATAGATGATCTCATCGACCACCCTGTACCTATCATCTACCACCTGCCCATCCAGAACCTCACATGCAAACCTGTCCTTAGAGTACTCTACTAAGAGTCGAGCTCTCCAGTCTGTATCCAAGCTTGTAAGAGACAACATGGCTGGTCTCCGTGAAAGGGCATCTACTACCACGTTGTTCTTACCCTTGACATACTCAATGTCAAAGTCATATGCCTGGATCTTGCTGATCCACTTCTGCTACCTCTCCTATAGCTACTTCTGCTCCAAAAAGAACTTGAGGCTGTTGTGATCAGTCCTCACCCTAAACTTGTTATCCACCAAATACTGCCGATACTTAGCCAATGCATGCATGATGGCCAACATCTCCTTGTCGTATATAGAATACAACCTCTCGTGCGAAAGGAGCTTCTGGCTCTCAAAGGCTATAGGGTGACCTCCCTGCATCAACACTGCACTGATCCCCTCTCTTGATGCATCACACTCCAAAACAAATGGCTGCGTAAAATATGGCAACGCAAGCACTGAGCAGCTGCTCATAACCTCCTTGAGCCTATGAAAGGCTCGCTGCGCCGTATCTGACCAACTGAATGCCCCCTTCCTTGTCAAATCTGTCAGGGGTGCAGCAAGCTGCGAGAAACCTTTGACGAAATTTCGGTAGTAAGTACAAATGCCAATGAACCCTCGAAGTTCCATCACATTTCTCGGCTCCGGCCATTCTCTAATGGCCCTGATCTTTTGCTCGTGGCTCCTCACTTCGTCCACCCCTATGATGTGTCCTAGATACAACATCTCCGTCAAGACAAACTCACACTTGGAGAGTTTGGCATAGAACTGCTACTCCTGTAAGATACGCAATACCGTCTCAATGTGCTGGAGATGCTCCTCCCAAATCTTGCTGTAAATGAGAATGTCATCAAAGAATACGAACACAAACTTCCTCAAGTAACTACGAAATATGTGATTCATGCAAGACTGAAATGTAGAGGGGGCGTTGGTTAGCCCAAAAAGCATCACCAAGAACCCAAAGTGCCCATAGTGTCACGGTCTTCGGAATGTCCTACTCCCTCACGCGAATCTCATGGTACCCAGATCTCAAATCGATCTTTGAGAAGAATCGTGCTCCCCTCAACTCATCCATAAACTCATCAATCCTGGGTATGGGGTACCTATTCTTCAAGGTCTTCTTGTTCAGGGCCCTGTAGTCAATGCACATCCTCAATGTGCCGTCCTTCTTCTTCACTAACACCACAACTCTTGGATAGCTCGCTCAATCTTATCCCAATAGGCCTTGGGGTGCCTATAGGGGGTAGTGATCACTACCTGTATGCCCTGCTCACACTCGATGGTGTGCTCACACCCCCGATCTAGTGGCTGTCTTGGTGGAATCTCCCCAAACACTATGGCATATCGATCAAGGATGGACTGTATCTCTGGATGTACCATCTGCCCTGTAGTCCCTGCCTCTGATGCACACAGCTCCACTGCCCACTCTATGTCTCCCTTCTGGAAGACTGCCTCCATTTGATGAGCCGACACAGTCTGAGGCAAATATGTGTGCTGTCCCCGTATCTTCTCATGCCTCCCTGTCTTCTCATCATCCCACTCCATCTCTAGGGTCTTCCAATTTTTCATGACCTGCCCTAGAGTAATAAGCCACTGAACACCTAGTATCATGTTGGTGTTCGGGATATCGACCACGAAAAAGTGGTCAGTCAATGTGTAGGTGCCCATCATCACTGAAAGCTCTGGAACATAACGAGCACACGTCATGGTATGATCTCTTGGGACCAAAACTGAAAACCCATCGAAGCTCTCTGTTGGAATACCTCTCCGCTCAACCATCTGTGCATCGATGAAGTTGTGGGTCACCCCATTGTCAACCAAAATTGATACGTGCTGGCCACGTACTGTCCCTCGTACACATAGCGTCAGATACTTGGGAACTCCTCGCAATGCTGCAAGGGCCCCTCCGGTGGGTGCAAAAGATGCACCACCTGCTGCTGGCGGTGGAGGTGGCAAAGGTCCCTGTATGGCATGGCTATCTCCTACCTCCACATCATCCTCGTCATCCTCTTCTCCACTGCTCTAGGAGAAGACCTCAATAAAATGTTCTTTACCAGCAACACATCTATGTCCTGGTGCCCACGGCTCTTGACATGTGAAGCACAACCGCTTCTTCTTCAACTCCCTCTTGACATCGTCTGCGATCTGTACTCATCCTGGATTCCCCTTTGGAGGTGGAATGCTCACATCCTTCCCCTTAGACTAAAAAGACTGTCTTTGGGGGTAAAGTGTCCGGGTCCTAGGTAAGACATCCTGTAAGTCCCGGGTCCTGTTGATAGCATCATGGAGCGTGGCTGGTCTAGTGGATCGGACTAGACCCTGAAGTGGTTCTGCTAACCCCTCAACATACATATAGACCCTCCATGCCATGGATAGGCCTGACACCATCACGAAGACCCTCAAGAAATCTGCAATGTGGGTCTCTGGGCTCCCTATCTGTTTGAGCCTCGTCAACTCAACAAAATGCTGATATGGATCCCTCTGATCAAATCGCTCCATCAATCTCCTGGTAAACTCCTCATATGTCGTCACTGTAGAGTGCACGAGTGTGACCATCCCGTGAAACCACCAATCCTGGGCCTCGCCATCTAAATGCAATGTTGCCACCTTGATGGCCTTTGCCTCCAACATCTGATTAAGCTAGAAATAAATGTCCATCTTCTCTACCCAAGACTTCGCTAAACTATTTGATGAACCATCAAACGTAGGCAAGTGGAATCTACTCGCTACATTGTGGGTGTCACCATCATGGTAATGTCGGTTTCCTCTGTGATGATCGTGGGGCCTACTATCCCGCTGGAGCTGAACAAAGTCTCTGAATGAAAGAGCATCCTTGAACTCCTGCCCATAGGCCTGGTACTCTACAAAATAATCACCCATATGGCCGGCCTCTGCCTCCTGCTGCGCTCCGACCCCCGGTGTCTGCTCCTAAGAACGTGGGCATGGTAGAGCGTGTAGGGGCATGCGAGGCCACCTGCTGTGTAGTATCACGTTGCTCTGGCAAATGATGGGATGCACCTGATCCCTCACCTATATGAAAAACTCGTGGGCTCTCATGCTGTCTGGCCTCTACTGCCGTGAATCTCTGCCCCATCACCTCAATCTGCCTCGACAGATCCCACACTGATTTGAGGAGCATATCCGAAAATCTCTCCCGTCCTCGTCTGCGATCTGCTCTGCGTCCACCACTGGCTCTTTCTGTTCTGCGTCAACCACTGACTTCTCCTGTTCTGTGTCCACCACCAGCATGCAGTCTCCCTCTCTGTAGTATTCTCCAACCTATGTCCAGTGTCTCTGTATCTCCTACCTCTGTAACAAATGTAGGGTTTTTCCCCCAGTGTCATAGATTGCTAGCTCCACAGGCTGAGCCAGATCTATGCTCTGATACCACTGTAGTATCCCTAACCCAGAATATTCCTCAAACCCCAGGAAAATCTCCAACCAAATACGTGCAAATGATATAATAACTCGGAAGTGGCAAAATAACATTGGAACAACATATAATAATGTAAATCGGAAATATAAGCAGATACACAAGAAATGCAGCGAGAAATGCTAAGCCATTTTATTAAACTGAGCAATAAAATGAGTACAAGAGGTGATCAGACAGATGGCACCTCGACTTGCACAAGGAAAGTGAAGAAATACTCTTAGAATAACAAGGAATGGCCTCTCTACATGGATGTTGCTGGAGAACTGCTGTGCTACTGCTGCTGCTAGACAAAAAAAATAATGATTTGGGGCTGCTCCCCTCCTCGGAAAATGCCAAAATTCTGGAATCAGAGTCTACTCCAAAAACCCAGAAAAACCCAGAAAGTTCTCCTAGAATAGCCGATCCCGAAAAATCACCCCCTTGGGGTTCTGCGCAGCTCCTCAATGCTTTGCATTGCCACTAAATAAGACCCCTCTAAACTCTGCCTGAAACTCTGCCAAATCTCCTCCAATAGGCAAGGGCTGGTCCCCTGCTTAATCACCCAGCATAAATCCTCTTGCAGAAACCCCAGTCTAACACTACTGCCATAAAGAACTACGTCCCTCTCCTAGTGCTATGCAGTCCTCCAAAACGCTGCTGAAACCACTATTGGAATGTTGATAAAACTACTGCTGAAATGCCAAAAGAAATACCTTTCCCGAGCAAGCACTTGAAGTCCCCTGGGGCTAAGGGCGAGATCTCCAAACGGAGACACTCAATGCACTAAACAGTGCTGCAGACTAGCTAAACAACCAACGTGCTTAGAAGTTGAAATGACTAGCTCACAATGCACATGACTGAATCATCCAAAATGAGGGGGCTCCTCTCTATTTTATAGCCTCTGCCTCTCACAATCCCTAGGCTCACCTCCTCCTGCGTTATTCCCCTCTTGCCATGTGTTCTTCCCTCCTGCGCAGTCCCTCCATGTGTCTGCGTGGGCCCCATTTCTGTGTCCCCCTTTGGCCCCCTTGGCTCCTCTTTAAGTCACAACGCTGTGCTACTAGGAGTGACTTTTATTCTTAAAGTGAGTTATGTCCCTTGTCCTCACTTTTTTTTTTTATTTACAAATAACTATAGAAGGCAAAAATTGGCCAAAATCGAATATTCCAATTAGCCATGGCTAATTAGGAATATTACAGTTACCAAGAAATATAGTGATTCAGCCTATGAAATGGAGACAATGCTTTCGGCTACCAATAAAATGTTTGATCATCTTATTTAGCCTCTTCCCGAGGCAAAGAGGCTAAAATATGATGCAAAAAGGCTATAATATCATAGTTAACGAGATTTGTTTGATTCATATTTTTGAAACTGAAACTAATGTTAACATTAGTTTGCTCGCATTAAATGTTTATTTTTTTCCTTGCTAATATATATAGGTATCTCTTGGTCATGTAATATGGGTAGGCCACAAGACATGTCGCTAGACAAGACTAGGCCAAGCCAGACCACATGGCTAGTTGCCCCACTACACCACATGGCTATTTGCATGCCCGACTACACCACATGGCTATTTGCATGCGTTGGCCATGTGCATGTGAATAGATGATGCTCTGGGCGGTGGTTTTTGGAATTCATTTTCTTCGAATGAAACATATATGAAAAGATGCAGCAAAGATTTTGGAATTCAGGTTATCCAATAGAATTGTAGATGGAAAGATGCAACAAAGCTTCAAAACCTAGATATGGGGATCGTGAATAGGTTTATCCGACCGGATGACAGGTGCAGAGATTCGAACCATAAGAATTTGGTGGTTACAACAACATGTTTGTATGTCCTGAGACAAAAATAACTTTGTTTGCCCTTAGGTTATCCATTCTAGAGAAGGAAGCTAGCGGGCTTGGAAAGTTGGCCCTCATCTGGGCCACCGCTATCCCCTCAGAGGCTTCACATCATCTTTTGGGCGGTGTGTCTCCATAAAACTATGAACTGTGAACAACGAAACCAATAATGCTTTGGGTGGTGCGTATCCATAAATCTATGAACTGTGAACTTAATTCGATTCTTGTTGTTGTATGTCCAGCTTAATTCGAATAAGCTATGTAGGCACAACACTGTTATGTTCATTTTATTCGTTTGGTGCATAACACTCTTATGTTCATTTTAGTTGTTTGGTAACTAGTCTGTGCACTAGGTGAACACACATGCATCACAATATGTTATAGCTATTAGATATAACACAAACCTCAATCAACACCAACTTTAATTCAAACCACACCTTACAGTTTGAATTTCATTACTTTTATGTTGGAAATACATTTTGTTGATATTATTTCTGCTTTTTGCTTTCCATCTTGAAAAAGTGTTTATGTTCTTATTTGAAAAAATGTTTCTATTCTTATTTCTGCATGCAAGGGTGTTTCTGCTTTATGCTTTCAAACTTGAAGAGAAAACTTCTATTTCTGCTTGCAATTTTGAAAAGAATGCATCTATTTCTTCTTGCAAGGGTATTTATGCTTTCTTCTTTCAAACTCAAAGAAAAACATGTTTTTTTTTTTCAAAATCAAAGAAAAACATAGTTGTGTATGCTTTCTGCTTTCAAACTCAAAGAAAAACATAGTTGTACATAGTTGTGTATGACATTCCAATTTCTTTTGAATACACATAATAATAGAAGGAATACCTCTTTGGCAATGACGCAGATTTCATGTAGTAGTACAATAATTTTTTGATAATCCCAAGTATTTTTGTGGCTTCCTAATTCAAAGTGTATTATCCTGCCTATCTCTAAGTTCACTATTTTAAAATTGTTCCAGTTAAGAAAACTACCATTGTTGAGGTGTAACAGGTGAAAGTTTGAAATGACATTTAAGTCCATAAAACATAACCTAAATCCTATTGAAAACAATAGAAAGACATGCTCACAACATAACACAGTACCTACCGAAGCTTTATCAAGAGAATCTGCAGAGAGATAAAAGGTGAGTTTGAAATGACATTTAAGTCCATAAAACATAACCTAAATCCTATTGAAAACAATAGAAAGACATGCTCACAACATAACACAGTACCTACCGAAGCTTTATCAAGAGAATCTGCAGAGAGATAAAAACATGGAGGGCAGCTTGAATAAGTCATCTATTTCGGTAGGTACACAAAAATGTTTTTTCGTTGCTAAAGCTTATAGAATATTTCCGCAAGTCCAGCCAGTCTAGTTATAGCAGTAGTTGAGCTGATATGCTTTGGAAACCAAAATCTTTCAGTTAGGTTCGTGAGTAGAGATAAAGTTGAAAACAGGTCATTCAGTGGATGGGCACTCGACTTAGCTTAGATAAAACTGATTTTCCGGAAAGCAAGCTTAACTCGCTTAAAAAGAGAAATGCTTTTTCGTTGCTAAAACTTATAGAATATTTCCGCAAGTCTAACCAATCTAGTTATAGCAGTAGTCAAGCTCATCTGCTTTGGAAACCAAAATCTTTCAGTTAGGTTCGTGAGTAGAGCTAAAGTTGCAAACAGGTCATTCAGTGGATGGGCACTCGACTTAGCTTAGATAAAACTGATTTTCCAGAAAGCAAGCTGAACTCGCTTAAAAAGAGACGGGGGAAGGAAATTACCTACCGAAGCTTTATCAGGAGGATCTGCAGAGTGATAGAAACATGGAGAATGAAACTTACAATGCCCCTCTGTTCTTCTCCGTTCATTTGCTTCTGGTGGGGATTATGGGACTGCATTTATGCACTTGCTAAATGAGAGTTTGGTGAAGCCCTGTTATGCTGCTTGGAAACGACAAGAGAGCAGATATGGATTTGCATGTCTAACTAAGCCAGAATTATTCATATCTCATAAGATCATTGAAGGTAGAGAGAATCTGAAAACACTACAGCAGGCGGCTGTCACTCGCCCGCCCCTCTGGGCGCTTCGAACAAAAAGTTCTGGTCATGTAACACGACTTCTTGTTAATTCCACTCCTATAGTCAACATGGCTGCTGTCGGTGCTAGTGCAGGCGTTGTTGGTATGTCCTTTGCATGGAGAGCCCCTTTATAAAACCCAAGATGCTTCTGGTTTCATTGCTTCAAAATGGTCCTGCATCTTAGAGCTATTCTGAGTGCTTTCTCGGAATAACTCTTTACATTGCATGTCCACCATATCCCAGAGGCGCTCCTCTGCTCCCTTCCCACCTATCTGGACTTCCCTCTAGCATTTGATGGAACTGTGGTGGTGTAGCAGAGGGATGGTACCTTTGAGATTGTTTCTGTAGCATGGAATTATGAAAAGTAAGGAGATTGGGCTGCTTACAGCGAAGGCGATAATGGCAATGAGACGCACGAACAACTCGTTGGTCTTGATCGGGGTGAAACTGATAAGCTGATACTTCGACATGGAAATGATGGAGTTAAAGTGAATTTGACACGTTACCCTAGCCATGCATGTAGCCAATGATTTATGTGCACATGCAGCCAATGATTTATGTGCATAGGTGTTTCCACATTGCAATCAGTAATAATAAAATCGTTTGAACTGTGACATGCATGAAGCTATGTGGATGAATGGTTTTGGTAAGGAAAATATCTATTATGCGTTCAAAAAACTCTGTAGATACGAAAATTTTAAATCTGTCTTCGCATAAATTATATCTAACTCCCGGTCCCCACCACATTAACATTCACTAGGGTAGGGACTTGTTGCTTCGCAACAATCCTTGTTTTTAAACTTAATTGGACTACTCGTGCTCTTAATGTTCATGCGTGCTCAGGGGAATTGTTTCACAGAATAGAAAAGGCCTGAGGAAAAGTTGCCTGGCCATTTGATTAATTCTCAAAATTACATTCGATTCCCTGTGACACTATAGTTTGCGCTCCATCACTTTTACCGGGATCTGTGGTTTTATGCATCTAGATGCTCGAAGAACCTTGGTGAGTAGTCTCACATCACTGCATTTGGACACCTTGGAATAAAAACTTCGCAACGATTACAAGTTGGAACTCCAATACCTATGCCCGCACCCTCCATTGGATTGGTATGACGAAGTCAATGAACTGCGTTAGCAAATTCTATATTTCATAGAGAATGTGCAGAGTCACCAACCTAGACTTTGACAATGGGAGGAAAAAATGGATTGGGTGCACTGCTAATTGGTAAATATTCAGACTCAGAGAAACAATGAGGACAATAGAAGTATGACCAATAGTTCTTCTGATAGCCCCACGAACAACATGTCCATACACCCTCTTGAGTAAGATATGATATGATAGCTCTTTGTAAATGCATTTTATTAAATGATCAATATTTTTGAGTCTAGTGTAGCAGATGCCTAAGTTTTGATTCAAAGAAGGAATGTAGCAAAAATTTGTTAGAAAATTTTGAGATAATTCTTCCGATCTTTTTAGAGGCTTTTGTATCTCTGAAAAATGTAAAATTCTCCACTACGTTGCTGTAGCTAGGAACAAACTTAATAGAAAATCCTTCTTATTTGTGTCAATTTTTTTGTTGTAATAATAATAATATTGTTTATTACTATTTACATTATAAACACACACTCTCTCTCTCTATATATATATATAACTTGAAATACCTCTTCATTACTTCAATTAAAAACATTTATAAAGTCATAATTATATACTTGATAAGTCACTCATAAAACTAAAAAACATGGTTGTCCTTTCAAGAAATGCATTGGTGGTTGGCATGGTTTTTGTTGTGGTTAGTTGAAATAATACCACTAGTGGCTATACAGTTTTAGGGTTTATCTTCAAATACATTTTAATCTGTGATGGATAAACATCAAAGTTAGTATGGTCAAAATCAATGCTCTTCGCAGTTTCCTATAAAATCACAAAGACTGAAACAATCCAATAAAAATTCTAAGGATCGTGTGTTCTCTCGTAAAATGAACGAATTCCTTGTGTACAAAAAGCGTACTAGTTGCAACTTATAGCATAACAGGGACAAAGAGCAGCAAAAATCGACAATGAATTATGTAGGAGATGGCCGTAGTAGTGAAAAGCTGGTTGACGACAACAGTGATGTGAGAAAGTTTGACGATGACATATTGTGTTGGCAACAATATGATAGAGCAAGGAAGATTGAGTAACAATTGTTAACTCTTTATATATAGTAATAAATATCCATAATTACATAGATAAATATCCATATATTCCATATGAGAAATATACATATTCTGTGAACTTTGATATAATGGACGAAATATGTATATTCCTCATATGGAATATATGGATATTTATCTATGTAATTATGGATATTTATTACTATATATAAAGAGTTAACAATTGTTACTCAACCTTCCTCACTCTATCATACTTCTTCCAACACAATATGTCGTCGTCAAACTTTCTCGCATCGTTGCTATCGTCAACTACCTTTCCATCGCCAATTAACCAAGTGTCAATATACTATTGGTTAAAGACTAAAGAATGAGAAACCTTGTCGAAATTTTGACGTGACCAAAGGTCAGGATCAAATATGTGTATGATACTAAATGTGATAGTCAAGCCTAGCTCATGAATTAATTAGTCAAGAACACTTGGAATATAAAAGTACCCATGCAAATAAAATAAAATATATTAAAATGTATGAGTATGATTCAAAATGATATTTTTTGATAGTACAATGAGGGCCCATTCATATACTAGTTAAGAGTTCCCTTTCATAAGAGTCATGCATTTTGAGACATGCACTTTCATTATTATTATTTGTTTAGGTGGGACCTTTTGATGGAGAAAACAAAGTCATCTATAAATTTATTGTTTGTTGGATTACTATAAGGGACAATATCAAGGTAGTCCTCCTCTTTGAATTTTTTAATATATGTCACCTAATTTAGATATAATTATTTGAATATTGATAAATGCTTTATTATTTTCGAAAATGGGCATAAATGACTCTATGTTATACTTTTCTAATTGAATCATAGGTTTATAATCATTGATGTACATGCATCATTTTTTCCCACATACATATTTTTCTCTTCTATAGGGCAATCGAGCTTCATCTCTTAATTTTAGGGATTTATCTACTTCCACTTTTACAAGGAGATGAGAAATTCCTTCCTACATTATAAAGTGGATGGTATTTTCTAGGATTTAATTTCTACTTTCTAGGGACATGAGTGCACTTGAAGAGTGAATCCTTTTTTCTTGGATCTAGTTTACTCCTCTTATGCATGAACCAATTTACTACACTTGGTTGGTGAAAGCCAAGTTAACTCACTCATGAAAATGTATTGGCTGATTAGAGCATGTTCTCTCATCCATTGCATGTAGTTAAGCTAAGCATAATTGAATGAATATTAATTCGATTCTATTGCATAAATTGCACTGTATTGTATTCTTTTAATTTTTGGATGATCATTTTTTTTCTACGTATTAATGAGAATTACATTGCTCCAATCATTTTTTTCTCTTTTCTTCTTTCAAACTATTAATTGTATTATTTCTCAATTAAATTATAGATCCTTTTATATGTTGATCCACTAAATCTGACATGGTGTTAAATCTTGATTGAATCTAAGGAAGTAACATATATGTTTCTAGGCAGATCGGGTGCACTAATAATCATTAAAGTACACTAGACTGGATCGATCAATATTCCCAGATAATTCTCACACCATTAAGCTATTATGAATGCAAGACACATGTCGTTATTTTGTTGTAGAGTAAAGGCCTATACACGATCACAATGGGAACTAAAATTGAACCAAACTCTACAATTGAAAAGGAAAAATAATTTAATTTAATGAATGAAGCATATCTATTATTAGGTTTCTTTATTTCTCCTAATTTTTTATTCTGCATAAAATATATAAAAAAACTAATGAACTCTAGACCAAGTTGGCAGGACTCTTCAAAAGGTAGGATGTGTTATGAGGACATTAGTTGGAGAATGAGCTCAATAGTTTGAGCTTGAGAAGCTTTGATACTATCCAATAATTATACACCAATATTAAATCACTATTTCTTTAACTCAAATGATGTGGAATAGATTAGAAGAAAGAGTAATTCATTCTCTCAATTTTTTCCAAACTAGGTTTTGAATACTCAATTTTTTGTTTCAACATTTCACATAACATTCTTTTTCTTGGAAGATGTCTTCATTTGATAATTTTGTTGCCCCTCTCAACCATGAGTAAGATAAATTTTCTCAAATGGATTCCCTCAAGATAACAATGATGCAATTAGCTACTGCAAATGAGGGAAATAAGACTAGTATAAAACTTAAACAATATATCAAAGGCAAGAAAGACCAGGATCAAAAGGATCACAATCAAAATCTTACATAGAATTCATCCACATTTAAATTGAGTAAACAAAGTAAGATAAGATAATATGTGATTATTGCAAAAAACCCATTCATGAAGAACATGCATTCATGAGGAACTGTATTAATCAAATGGCCCATCTTCTTTAGAGGAATAATATTAATGTACCTAATATTATCAAATAGCACTGAGAAATATGAAAAATCCACAAGATGATAAAGACAAAGTTAATTAAATATGTCATTCGTTTGTTCTTATTTATTCCTTATCTTTCTATAGGTTCTTGATTCATAAGACTTGAACCATCTGGCCTTACCATGGGAAATCTTTACTTCTTTGGAGCTAGTCTTGCCATCTTAATGGGAGACAATACACTAATTCAGGTATGTGGGAAATGAACCATTTATTTAGACCATGAGAATTTTGAGAATGTATCAAATCTTCTTTCCTTGTCCATCAATATTGTTTCCATCGATAAGATTGCTCATTTAAGTACAAGCAATTGGAGTTCATAGTTGATTCGATGGTCATTATAGATTTTTTTTTTTTTTTTTTTTTTTTTTTTTTTTTTTTTTTTTTTTAATTTTTATGGAACAAAGTTGACGTTGGGAAAGTGGGTCGCTAGTATAGGTTGTATGATTTTTCTATTTATTTTCAAAAATATCCTTCTATTATACTTTCAACCCATTGTGATGAAATAATCAAGTTGTGGCATGAAATACTTGGTCACCTACACTACCGTTATTTGCAATATCTCAACAAATAGGGCATGCTGACATGATTGCCGTACATTAAGTATTTTGATAGTGTATGTCAAGGATGCATTTTTTGAAATCATCCAAAGGAAAAATTTGAAAAGGGAAAGGCATGGAGAGTGTCATTAGCTTTTTAACTTGTTCATAGTGATATCATGTGTCCATTTCCTGACCCATCTATGAATAGGGCTAATGTGTTTTGAAATTCATTAATGATTGGTTAATGTACACCTAGGTGTACATTCTCAATAAAAAACTAGAGGTTTTTGAGTGTATTAGAGACTTTAAAGATCTTGTAGAAAAGTAATTAGGAAACAAAATTGAGATCCCACATATGTATAATTAGGGGGAGTTTGTGAACAAAGATATCCTACATTTATGTGTAGAAGTAGGTGTTGAGTTGCACCATACAATTCTTTATACTTCACAATAGAACAAAGTTGTAGAATGGAATTATAATAGATCCTTGAAAGAGATGGAAAATTGCATGCTACTATTCAAGTCCCTCACTCAAAAGCTTTGGGCTAAAGTTATCAAATTTGCAACCTACATTTAGAACTATGCTCCTCATAAATCATTGAAGGGAGTCACTACATTCGAGGTCTAGAGTGGAAACAAATTAGAAGTCAAAGCACATTATGGTGTCTAGATCTCATGCATGGGTGCACATTTGTTATGCAACCAACTCACAAAATAGAAGAATAGATAGATCATCGAATTCAAAATAAGCCTCTTCAAGGGGGAAACCTCCTTTATATTACATAAATGAACAATTCTTGGATGATTCAAATGAAAAAACATCCTTTCTATATATAGGAGTCTAAGGGGTCACAATATAATAAAAGGCGACATAACAATAATAATATAAGGGCACAACAATAAAAATAGTAGGCTTCTATGGGGCACAATAATAATAATGTGGGGACAACAGGGGCACAACAACAACAAGGGGCTACAATGACAATAGTAA
Organism: Pinus taeda; assembly: GCA_000404065.3. Classification (NCBI taxonomy): domain Eukaryota; kingdom Viridiplantae; phylum Streptophyta; class Pinopsida; order Pinales; family Pinaceae; genus Pinus; species Pinus taeda. Next base: position 313,236 of record APFE030519255.1, read on the forward strand.
TGGGGGAATCACTCATATTATAGGAACCTAACATGCCCTTCTCCTTCAAAAAAGTGTTTTCCTCAATGCTTGAGTAGTTCTGAATGCTTCTGTATAAAAGTTTCATCCTCCCATGTGGAATCTTCAGCGGGTAAGTTCTTCCACTTGATGAGATACTCTAAAAGTGATCAATTTTGTAGCTACCGAGTTCTTATTTCTATAACTGCTTCAGGTTCCAATATGATTTTTCCTTCCTCGTCAAGTTTTGGCAATATTGTTTGAATTGGGATCTTGTCACCTATAACCTTCTTTAAGCATGAAACATGGAAAACTGGGTGCACTCGGGATGATGTAGGAAGCTCCAATTTGTATGCCATAGTACCAATATTTTGCAACACCTTGTATGGACCATAATACTTTCGTGATAATTTATTATCCTTATTAGATTTCTTGAGGGACATTTGTTTGTATGGTTGTAACCATAGAAATACTCGGTCACTTACATCATAACTTCTTTCGTTGCGATGTTGATCTGTTGTTGTTTCATTCTATTCTGCTCCAAAGTGAGGTTATCCTTTAAGAGTTGGAGAACTTGTTGTTGATGCTCAATGTGATCTTCCACTACTTGAAACTTAGAATTTTCTCTTAAAGATGTTGTGATGGACGATGGATGATATCCATAAAGTGCCATAAATGGGGTCATTTTTGCTGGAGTATGGAAGGAAGTGTTATACCACCCTTCAGTGAGAGGAAACCACTTGAACCATTGTGTTTTTTATTAGATGCAAAGCAAAAAAGATATCCTTCCAAACATTTGTTCACTATTTCAGTTTGCCCATCAGATTGAGGATGATAAGATGAACTATGAGCTAACTGAGTACCCAAACAAGAAAATAATTCAGTCCAAAAATTTCCAATGAAAATGGGATCTCTGTCGCTTACAATAATCTTTGGGTTTCCATGTAGCTTTTGAATTGTTTCCATAAATGTAGTAGCAACTATACAAGCTTTAATTGGATGAGATAATGCACAAAAGTGTGCATAATTGGTAAGCTATCAACTACCACCATGTTGACACTCTTTCCTTCAGACTTGGGGTAAACTTGTGATAAAATCCATTGAAACCTCCTCCCAACGCTGACTTGGAATGGATAAAGGTTGTAATAGACCCGGGGTCTTAATTGTCTCAACTTTATTTTGTTGGCAAATAAAACATTCTGCCACAAACCTTTGAATATCATATTTAAGGCCATCCCAAAAAAAATTCCTTCTTAACCCTATGGTAAGTTTTTAAAAATCCTAAGTGCCCTCCTAAAGGAGAGGTGCGCAATTCCAGAATAATATTTTGTTTGAGTTGGGAATTCCTACAGAGGTGTAAGCGATTTTTGTACCATAATGAATCATATTTCCAGCAAAATGTATCAGATGTATTGGGATCTTGCTGCAACTTTTGAATGAGTACCCACACTTCTTCATCATTCTTCCATTCATCGCTTGCTTCATTTATCTAATATGGTTGGATGATAGAGATGGCACAAAACAATGCTTTCAAATCCTCATCCTTTCATGGGAGTGCATCTGCAACAACATTTTGCTTCCCTTTTTTGTAGACGATTTCAAAATCATAACCCAACATCTTTGTGACCCATTTTTGCTGCTCTTCTAAAGATAATCTTTGTTCTAAAAAGTATTTAAGACTATCACGATCTATTTTTACCTTGAAGTGTCTTCCCATTAGAAAAGGTCTCCATTTCTTAACTGCATGTAGTATTTCCAACATTTCCTTCTCATAAATAGCTTTGTGTAAATAGTTTCCTTTGATTGGATGAATTTCAAAAGAATTGGGTCTTCCTTCTTGCATTAAAACAACGCCAATTCCATTTCATAAGGCATCACATTCCACAATAAAGGTTTTTTGAAGTCTGGCATAGCTAGTATGGTGCTTGGCACATTGCCTCTTTAAGATATTCAAATGCCTTCGTTGCTTCTGGAGTCCAAGAAAATGCATATTTCTTTAGTAATGTTGTTTTAGGTGCTACTATTTTCCCATAATTCTTAAAAAAATTGCGATAATACCCTATCAACCTGAGAAATCCTCGTAGATGCTTTATCGATGTGGGGATTTTCCATTCCTTAATGGATTTAGTTTTGCTAGGATCTACCTTAACACCTTCATGAGATACAATATGACCTAGATATTCCACCTCCTATACTCCAAAGAAACATTTGGAGGTTTTTCATATAATTGTTTCTCCTCCAATAGTTTGAGCATGCTGTCAACATGTTGAACATGATCCTTCCAAGACTTGTTGTAGATTAGTATATCATCAAAAAATATTAACACAAATTTTATAAGGAAGGGCTTAAAAATGGAATTCATCAAACCTTGAAATGTAGAAGGTGAACTGGTAAGGCCAAAAGGCATGAAAAAAAATTCATAATGACCCTCATGAGTTCTAAATGTTTTTTTTCAGAATGTCTTTAATGTTCATTCTGATTTGATGATATCCTGAATGAAGATCCAACTTGGTGAAGTAAATTTCTCCATGTAATTCATCCAATAATTCATTAATGATAGGAATGAGAATTTTATCTTTAATAGTGAGCTTGTTGAGCTCCCTATAATCTAGACACATGCATCATGATCCATCCTTCTTGTGCACCAATACTATTGGAGCAGAGAAAGAACTTTGACTAGGTTTAATTATACCAGCCTCTAGCATTTTTGCAACCATACATTCAATTTCACTCTTTTGGGCATAGGGATATCTGTAAGGCCTGATATTTGGAGGAACACTTCCTAGAATAAAATGAATAGCATGACCATGATCACGAATAGTTGGGAGGCCTTTGGGAGTCTCAAACACCTTGGAATGATTGTCCAAGGCTTTTTGGAGATATGGAGAAATATATGATTTCAATGTGGGAATTTCTAGTGAACATAATTGTGCAACTACGCCCCGTTGTTCTTTCTTCAGAAGATTTGTCATGGTGTTAGAGATGATTATCTTTCCTAGTTTCCATGCCATACCCCTTAATTCAACTTCCTTTCCTTCCCAACAAAATTTCATGAAAAGTTCTTGAAAATTAAAAGCTATCGTACCCAAAGATTGTAGCCATCAACCCCACCTATTAGAATAGAAAGCATATGACTATTCAATACATATTCTCCCATGGATAGATTGATATTATGACACTTTCTATATAAATTTATGGTTCCTCCATTTGCAACCATCACTTGACTCTCTGATGCTAGATATAGGAAGCAATTCAATTCCTTGGTTATCTTACAATGAATAAATTTATGGGTACTACCCCAATCATTTAACACTATTAGCTTTTTCTTCTTGAAATGTCCTTCTATCTTGAGAGTTTGAGGAGTAGTCATTCCTGCCAATGCATTACAAGATATGGTTGGATTCATTTCTTTTTTATCTAGGGCTGATTCTTGATGTATATCCTCTTCTTTTGATGTTTCTTGTTCGTTTTCTTCCTCCACTTCACAATCTATGTAAAATAATTTCTTCTGAGCACAGTTATGACCTTTAGTGTATTTGTTATCACAACTATAACAAAGCCCCTTTTCTCTTTTTTCTTTCAATTGTTGTGGTGTCAACCTTGTAGGTTTTGGAAGGCTAGGGGCAGCAACGCTTCCATCTTTATATTTGTGAATGGTAGGCTTCCTTGTTGCCATAATTTTTCTTGCCAATCTGAATGTCTTCTCCAATGAATTAGGTTCCCAAAGGTGAACCTCATGTTGGATGCTATCCTTTAAATTCCATATGAACACATCAATCCTATGGTCCTTTGGAATAACATTTACCCTTATATTCAATTTTTGGAAGTCCTTAATGTGGTCGACCTTTGAACACTTTTGTTTGGGATTTATCAATTGGCTAAAGAAGGTGTTTCTCTTTGTATCCTCATAATGTGCAATCATTTCCTCCATAAAAATTGACCAAGTGACAATTTATTTAAGAGAGGAAAGCCATTGATACCATACAAATTGATTGGGTTCCAAATATAAAGTTGCAATGTGTACCTTTTGTGTTTTTTTCACATTATGGAGATAGAAATATTGTTCCATCTGTAGTATCCATGTTACGGGATCCTTGCCATCAAACGTCCTCATATAGATCTTTGGAACGTGGTGGGTCTTTATTCCAATGTTAGAGTCTATGAAATCATGATTAACATTTCTTTTGTTCTCATCATGAGTTTCCTCTACTACCTTTTCGCCATTAGGAATCCTTTCTTGTAGCAACTTTGTCAAACCTTCCTTCAAAGCTTCCACGTATTTCTTCAAATATTCAATATTGTCTTTCATACCATTGATGCCATTTTTCAAACCATCCATCTTAGCTTCTGTTACTTTTGTGAGAGAGAAATTTGTTGCACTTGGTCTCATAATTTTGATATCTCATGTTGCATTTCTTCCTCTTCTTCGTGTGTCATAGTAGAGATTTCGGGTTGCTTATTAGGTGTTTCCGTTTTCTTTCTACGGGGCATCAACTAATGATAATTTTCTTCACTATTCCCTTTTAATAGATTCAAACTATTTTTTCAAACAAAACTTATGAAAATTTTCAAAAAGACTACACACCTTTTTTTTATTTGTAGGAACTTGATATTGAATCTAATGTATCTCTGAAATTTTGGATCTCCAAGGTTTGAAATTGCGAACTATGGTATCCCTCTAAGGCTTATTTCCAACACCAATAGTTTGATAGAAATTGGATTCTCCAAGAAAGAGTTACGCCAAATCTCTCAAGATGACCTGATTATACACTTTTTCAGAATAGCGAACTTACACGAAGTGCCTGTTGGGTGTGGAGCCTAATTATCTTTTGTATTCAAAGGTCTCAGCCGGATGTATACCCTAGGAAGATTGTACACCCCTTTGTGAGGCGGGGTGCAGGGTGGACTTGTCCCCCCTACGGGGGCTAATCCCCCCTGGCTAGGGGGTCTAGGGGCCAGCAGTCCCCTGGCGGGGGTAGCACCCCCGAAGCTAAAAATAGATGTAAAATTGCCTTGTAAAAGTCTAGTAATTTCTCATCAATCTAGGCCCTTCATTAAGCGAATGATCTGATGGTAGAAGTTATGTTTAGTGTAGGTTTTTTCCCTAGGAGGCAACTCCTCACTATATATGAGGGAATTCTATTGCATCTATGTAGATCTGTATTCTAAGTGAGGAAGAGAGAGGAGATTGAGAGCGAAGAGGGTGTTACAACATATCTGCTGTAGGTTGTATCTCTTCAGTTTGCTAGATAATATAACAAAAGAAGGACTGGCCATTTCTCTGTGGGTGTAGCCCAAACTGGGTGAACCACGTATATCTATGTCTCTCTTGTTTTATGCGTTTTCTGTGTTTATATTTCTACAATATTTTGTATGTCCCTTGCTCTGTAATATATAATTTTATAACAACTGGTATCAGAGTCGAAGGTATATTTGGTTGATAAACTCGCAGGAGAGAAGGATTCCTAGTTCGAGTGGGAGAAATGGCAAAACATGGTAGGTTTAGGGTCGAAAAATTCAACGACCAAAATTACCAGCTGTGGAAGATGCAGATGGAAGATTATTTTTATCAGAGAGATCTGTACCTACCATTGAGTGGAAAGAAAAAGAAGCCGATGAGTATGACAAACATAGAATGGGATATTCTCAACAGAAAGGCACTTGGAACAATACAGATGTGCCTAGCACCGTCGGTAGTGTTTAATATTTCAAAGGAAATGACAATAGAGGGTTTAGTGTCGGCATTAGCCAAACTATATGAAAATCCCTTGGCCTCAAATAAGGTATTTTTTATGAAACATTTATTTAATATGAAGATGTTAGAAGGTGGATCTGTTGCTGTTCATTTAAATGATTTTAATACAGTTACAAGTCAGTTAAGTTATGTAGGGGTAAATTTTGTTGATGAAGTTAGGGCTCTATTATTTCTGTGTTCATTGCTAGAAAGTTGGAATGGTTTAGTTATGCCCATTATTAACTCTGTCTCTGGATCTAGTACTTTAAATTTTGATGCTGTTATCGGTGCAACCCTTAGTGAGGAAATGTGACGAAAAAGCTCCGGTGAGACATCAGGTAATGCTTTGACTGCAGAGACTAGAGGAAGAAAAATGGAAAGAAGAAAGAGCCCAGGATATCGCAGTAAGTCAAGAAAAGGCAGCTCCAAGTCCAGATTGGGGATAGTGTGCTAGAAATGCGGGAGGAAAGGACACCTCAAGAAAGACTGCAAGTCTCAGAAGGGAAAAGAAGGAGATCCGCAGCAAGAAACTAATCATGAAGTGAATGTAACAGGTGATGTGTTGCAAGATGCTTTGATTCTTTCATTAGAAAATATTATTGATGCTTGGGTGGTAGATTTAGGGGGCCTCATTCCATGCCACACCTAATAAGAAACTTTTTCATGATTATGTTCAAGGAGATTTTGGACAGGTTCAATTGGGTGATGATAAACCCTATAAAATCATTGGAATAGATACGGTTTTCATAAAATAGCAAAATGGAAATCAATGGCTATTGAAGGAGGTAAGGCATGTTCCAGATCTGAAGAAAAATATGATTTCAACAGGGCAGTTGGGAGGTGAAGGTTGGGTAACTAATTTCACAGATAAAACCTGGAAGGTCACTAAAGGATCCTTGGTAATAGCGAAAGGAGGAAAGGTTGGTACATTGTATTTATGCAATTGTATTTCTAATTATGTTAATGCTTTAACCTCTACAGGAGAAGATACGACATTTTGGCATCATAGGCTCGGGCACATGAGTGAGAAGGGGATGCAGATTCTTCACTCAAGAAATTTGTTGCTAGGTTTGAAGCATGTTGATTTAAAATTCTGTGAGAATTGTGTTTATGGAAAACAGAAGAGAGTCAGATTCCTTAGAGTTGGGAAAGAAACGAAGAGTGAAAATTAGAGCTTGTGCATACAGATGAATGGGGACCTGCTCAGGTATCATCTCTTGGTGGCTCTCATTATCATGTTACTTTTATTGATGATGCAACCAGAAAAACTTGGATTTATTGTATTTGAAATAAATCTGATGTATTTGATACTTTCAAGAAATGGAAAGCTTTGGTTGAAAATGAGACATGAAAAAGGTTGAAGTGTCTCAGATTGGATAATGGAGGTGAATATTGCAGCAAAGAGTTTGATAAGTATTGTTCAGAGAATGGAATTCGAAGAGAGAAGACAGTTCTAGGAACACCACAAGAAAATAGCACGTCAGAAAGGATGAACATGACAATCATGGAGCGTACAAGGTGCATGAGATTGCATGCAGGATTGCCTTTACAATTTTGGGAAGATGTTGTAGATATTGTTGTTTATCTAATAAACAGAGGGCCTTCAAGTTCCTTGGATGGTAGTATTCCAGAGAAGGCATGGACAGGTAAAAAGGTAAACTACTCTTTTTTAAATACTTTTGGTTGTGAAGCCTTTGTCCACATTAACGAAGAAAATAGAACAAAGCCTGAGGCGAAATCAAAGAAATGTACCTTTATTGGATATGGTGTTAATGATTTTGGTTATCGCTTTTATCATTATGAAAAACAAAAAATCATTAGGAGCATAGATGTCATATTCAATGAAAAGGTTTTGTATAAGGATCAATAGCATGGAAAGAAACATGAAAAAGAAAACAAAGAATACAGAGTGCTTGATGAGATCACAGAAAAAGTGCTGGTGCCTGAAAATCATAATGATCAACAGCTAGAACAACAACCACAACAACAACAAGCACTTCAAACACTTGACAATGGTGTTAGAAGATCTACTAGGATAAGCAGACCCCCTGAATGATACTCTCCTTCATTATATTATGTATTGTTGACTGATTCTGGTGAACCAGAATGTTATGAAGAAGCAATGCAGGTAGAAACCAGGAAGAAGTGGGAGAAAGCCATGAAAGAAGAGATGGACTCCTTAGCACATAACCAGACTTGGGACTTATTCAGATTGCCTGTAGGTAAAACAACATTGCAGAATCAATGGGTTTACAAGTTAAAGGAAGAAGATGGAGGTAGAAAAAGGTATAAAGCTAGAATTGTGGTGAAAGGGTTTGCACAGAAAAAGGGTATACAATTTGATGAGATATTTTCTCCTGTTGTGAAAATGACTTCAATCAGAACTATTCTAATTCTAGTAGCAGCTGAAGATTTGCATCTTGAGCAGTTAGATGTAAAGACAACCTTTCTCCATGGAGATTTGGAGGAAGAGATATGTATGCAACAGCCACAAGGATATGAGGTAAAAGGGACGGAGAAACTAATGTGTAGGTTGAAGAAGAGCTTGCATGGCTTAAAACAGGCTCCAAAGTAGTGGTATCTAAAATTTGACAAGTTTATGTTTGAACAAGGTTATACTAGATGTCACTCTGATCTCTGATCATTGTGTTTATCTCAAAAGGAAAAAGGTTGGTAGCTATATTATATTGTTATTATATGTAGATGACATGCTTGTTGCAGGTTGTAACATGCAGGAGATAAATGTGCTCAAAAAAAAATTGGCAAACTCATTTGCAATGAAGGATTTGGGTGCTGCAAAACAAGTCCTTGGTATAATAACTAGAGACAAGAAGAATCGAAAATTAACATTGTCTTAATGTGAGTACATAGAAAAGGTGTTGAAAAGGTTTAATATGTAGAATGCAAAACTAGTTAGTATACCTTTGGCCAACCATTTCAAATTAAGTAAGGAGGCGTGTCCCAAGACTCAGGAAGAAATGGATCATATGTCTAAAGTTCCATATGCATCGACAGTTGGAAGCTTAATGTATGCAATGGTCTGCACAAGGCATGATATTGCACATGCAGTGGGAGTTGTAAGCAGGTACATGAACAATCCAGGAAAAGAACGTTGGATGGTGGTGAAGTGGATTCTTAGGTATTTGAGAGGTACCACAAATCAAGCATTATGCTTTGGTGGTTCAAACATTACTCTACATGGATATGTTGATGCAGATATGGCAGGTGATAGAGATAACAGGAGGAGCACAACAAGGTATGTGTTTACTGTAGGTGGAACAACTGTTAGTTGGGTCCGAAAACTAAAAAGTGTTGTTGCACTCTCAACAACAGAAGCAAAGTATGTTGCTGCTACAAAGGCTAGTAAAGAAATGATTTGGTTACAAAGGTTTCTAGATGAATTGGGTAAGAAGCAGGAGTTGGGCGGTTATACAGTGACAGCCAGAGTGCCATACATCTGCAAAGAACTCTACATTTCATTCAAGACTAAGCATATACAACTCAAGTACCATTTCATATGGTCAACGTTGAAAGATGGATAGTTGAAGCTGGAAAAACACACACTAGCCAAAATCCTATAGATATGTTAACAAAAGTTGTAACCAGGGAGAAACTGGGAATCTACTCAGTTTCAATTGGTCTTCAAGTATGATGAAGAAGATGAGAAACAACCAGGTCCAAAGTGGAGTTATTGTCTAGCAAATGAAGCAACGGTGGAGTTTCTATAATCAGTCTCCAAGTGGGAGATTGTTGGGTGTGGAGCCTGATTATCTTCTGTATTCAAAGGTCTCAGCTGGATGTATACCCCAGGAAGATTGTACACCCCTCCACGAGGGAGGGAATTTTCCCCCCCGCAGGGGCTAATCCCCCTCGGTTGGGGGGTCTGGGGGCAGCAACCCCGAAGCTAAAAATAGATGTAAAATTGCCTTGTAAAAGTCTAGTAATTTTTAGTCAGTCTGGGTCGTTCATTAGGCGGATGATTTGATGGTAGAAGTTATGTTTAGTTTAGGGTTTTTTGCCCTAGAAGGAAACCCCTCACTATATGAGGGAATTGTATTGCGTCTATGTAGATTTGTATTCTGAGTGAGGAAGAGATAGGAGATTAAGAGCGAAGAGGGTGTTACAATGAATTTGCTGTAGGTTGTATCTCTTTAGTTTCCTAGATAATATAATAAAAGAAGGACTGGTTGTTTCTCCATGGATGTAGCCCAAACTAGGTGAACCACGTATATCCGTGTCTCTCTTGTTTTATACATTTTATGTGTTTATATTTATGCAATATTTTGTGCGTTCCATTGCTCTGTAGTATATAATTTTCTAACAGTGCCATGTGTCATTGTTTCAACCTTTGGATCTGAAAATGATTCACAGAAAACTATAGTTCATCCTATTTCTGTAACCTCTTATGAAATTTCAATCTGATACCAGAGAGAAAGTTATGGCGATTTTCCCACGATCACCCATATGGGATGTAATTCGAGATCCTACGAACACCCTAACTTCCTTGGATCATATCTCCAAACATATACCGAGAGAATATCTGAAATTTGGACCCGAGGGTCATCAAAATTTCAACTCAAATTAGTTTTTTTTTAGCTCCTGAAAAGTAGTATAAAAAAATTTATAGCGAAAATTCCATGATGACCTGTTTGGAGCAGTGGAACCCTAGAATCCAAATCTCTGATACCAAATGTTATGTAACCAACTCACAAAATAGAAGAAAAATTAGATCAATGACTTCAAAATAAGCCTCTTTAAGGGGGAAACCTCCTTTATATTACACAAATGAATAATTCTTGGGTGATTCAAATGAAAAAACCTCCTTTCTATATATAAGAGTCGAAGGGGTCACAATATAATCAAAACAAACATAACAATAATAATATAAGGGCACAACAATAACAATAGTGGGCTTATATGGGGAACAATAATAACAATGTGGGGAAAATATGGTCACAACAATAACAATAAGGGACTACAATGACAACAGTAATGAGGGAATCACTCATATTATAGGGACCTAACAACATTACTTCATAAAAGAGGGATTTAAAACTCCAAAGTCAAGAGTGCATTTTTGTGGGATATTTAATAGTGTTGAAGTGTACAATCTAACTTTTCATTAAAAGAAATGGCAAGTTTGAAGAGGGATCCTTACATACAAGAATAAATTGTTATCATTAGAAAAAATATAAAGTTAAAATAGACTTTTATTATGAAACCAGCTCAAGAAAAGATAGAAAATATAGATCAACGCCTTAGAATTCAGCCTCTTCGAGGGGGGCAACCTCCTTTACATGACATAAATGAACAATTCTTGGATGATTCAAATGACAAAACCTCCTTTCTATATATAGGAGTCTAAGGAGTCACAATATAACCGAGCTGACCTAACAATAATAATATAAAGCCACAAAAATAACAATAGAGGATTCTATGGGGCACAATAATAACAATATGGGGACAATAGGGGCACAACAATATTAATAAGGGGTACAACTACAATAGTAATGGGGTAATCACTAGTATTATAGGACCCAACATGCCCCTCTCCTTCAAAAAAGTGTTCTCCTCAACGCTTGAGTAGTTATGGATGATTTTGTATAAAATTCTCATCCTCCCATGTGGAATCTTTAGCAGATAAGTTCTTCCACTTGATAAGATACTCTGAAATTGATCGATTTCGTAGCTGTCGAGTTCTTGTTTCTGTGGCTGCTTCTGGTTCCAATATAATTTTTCCTTCCTCATCAAGTTCTGGCAATATTGTTTGAACTGGGAGCTTGTCCCCTATAACCTTCTTTAAACATGAAACATGGAAAACTGGGTGCAATCGAGAAGCTGCAGGAAGCTCCAATTTGTATGCCATAGTACCAATCTTTTGCAACACATTGTACGGACCATAATACTTTGGTGATAATTTATTATCCTTCTTAGCTTGCTTGAGGGACATTTGCTTATATGGTTGTAGCCGTAGAATACCCAATCACCTACATCAAAACTTCTTTCACTGCGATGTTGATCTGCCTGTTGTTTCATTCTATTCTGTGCCAAAATG
>APFE030519265.1:0-14102 GCA_000404065.3 Pinus taeda
TAAAATGCCGAAATGACCCAAATATGAAAACAGTGATATTATTGGGTATTAAAAAAAAGAGGCAAGCTGCTGTTGTGAGGTTTATAAAAAGAAAAATTAAAAGTTGCAGCTGTGTATATATTTAAAATGGACATATTGTTGTGGTTATGGTATGCAACAATAATGTTGCTGTGTAGTCCTAAACTGAAGCTCTGTTTTACCTCTTTATCATTCCCTTTCACGTTGTCAAAACTCCTTTTTATAAAAATACAAATGAAACCCTCTTTCCCTTGTCCCTGAATGTATATGAATCCTGTCCAGATAGCAGAGTTTGCTTCATTAAAAGACAAAAATCAAATGGACAATGCTGCCCCATACCACTGTCATAACGCATGTTCTTTCCCTTGGTCCCTATCATACATAGTTTCGTTGCAAATGATTCTTAAAAATGATAAGATGATATGTGTTACATTTTGTGAATTTTCCCAAAATCCCTGTTTTTATTTCCCATTCCTTATTAAAATTCCCTCTCCTAACAGTTCCCTTATGATTTTTCCCCCTTGAAAACAGCATACTTCACAGCGTTTTGCAGGCAGAGGCAGCAGTTCTATTTACCTTTCAGCTTGCTCATCTTGTTCCAAAACCATGTCAGACACCGAGAGTTATGAGCCTAGTGATGACCATTCATCAGCTACAGAGGTGGCGGTACAGCAGAGGGTTCCTAAGAGAGGTGGTCATCATAGGAGACAGGAACCTACTTCTTTGGCAGCATTACAGGCTTGTCCTTTGGCAATGAACGGTTTCCGGTACATGTCATGTTTTCAGTTCTGTGAGAGGCTTGCTCACATTCAGCATCATAGTGAGTTGGCACGTTTATTTGTTTTGCACCTTCATGATGGGCAGGTCACTCTTGCAGGGGTGAATTTTGTGCTATCTCCAGAGATGATTTCAGAGGCTACTGGAATACCGAATATAGGAGAAGTGTGGCCTAAGCGCAAAGTGTTGGACTTTATCTTTTTTGAGCCATATGTCAGGCCCTCATTTGTGAGCCAATTGGAAGGGGTCTTTCCTTCCAGATTCCTCCGAGCGGAGTATGCTTCGATCATGAAGCTTATCATGCAGTACTTTACATGTGAGGGAAGATATTCACTGCTCTCCTCTTGTCATATTCGCATATTGATGCACTTTACCAGAGTGCGGATGATGAACATCCCAGTTTTCCTTTACCAGGACATTCAGAGGATGTCATCCGTATTTCAGAGGCAGACCCTAGTCCAGCAGCATAGGAGTCTGTGCCATCATGGTCTTATTCAGCTTGTCGTTTCCCACCAGTTGAGGCAGCAGGGCATTTCATGGGCAAACTTCATTTCTCATGAGGTCTTTTCAGCGCCATCACGATCACAGCCAGAGCCAGAGAGAGATCAGCCAGAGCCACAGATCATTCATGAGGAGGGAGGTCCATCTCACCAGGCAGAGATTATGGCGCCGACACATCTTGTTTCCCCACTACAGTGTACATATCGGAGAGGTCATAGGACCTTATTTGCAGCAGCTCGACGAGTATTTTCTCCACAGCAGGTGGAAGGGGTCTCGTCGTCATCATCAGAGCAGCAAGTGTTATCTCCACATCAGGTGGAAGGGGCCTCGTTGCCGACAGCAGCACAGGTAGCAGAGAGGGGCAAGTAGCCCATGATTGAGGAGAGAGTGTACGGTGCTCCAGTTATTGATCTTGACGATGATTCTCCTACCACAGACTCAAGGATATTATCCAAGAGCAAAGCGCCGAGATTCAGTCATTACAACGAAAATTGTACATGTCAAGATGGGTAAACACATATTTGGAGCAGCGTAACAAACAGCTGGAGGATGAAAAAGAGCTTGATGAGCTATGGAGGATCCGCAGTGATTGAACTTTGCAGCGTAGGAGGCCTGGTGACTTATTGCGTGTTGATCGGGAGTCCATGCTTATTCGTGTAAATGCACATTTGGAGAGATTACTGGAAAAGGCTAATCGTGACAAAGCGCTGCTACGTCACATGAAGACACATTATTGGGCAAGACTGCATGTTTCTAAGGCTAGAAACAAAATCCTCCAACGAAAGCTGTCAGAGGCCCGGAAAAAGAAGAAAAGGACAAATCCACTCTCCATCTTGGCTGAAGCATCCTTCATTCATCATGATACTGATCAGCATCCATCCAGCAGCAAAACAAGAAATTTTGAGAATTTTGAGGCATTTTTTGCATTTTTGGGAATTTGACAGGTTTTGGCCATTCTATCGGTCTCACCCCGTACGAGACCGGTAGTCGATACAGCTCGGAATGGGGAAAACTTTATATGGTTGGATTTGTCATGCAAAAATACACTTGTTTATGGAAGGATTTCAAATTTTTGTGGAGATTTGGGCACCCAAAAGCTCAGAATACAGCCAAATTTTGACTTTCTGCCCCCTTTTTGAGTTACAGAAAGCAGTCTTGGGAGATTTGATTTTTGAGGGGTCAAATCAACTCCAAATTCAGAAATTCCGGTTGGATTGGAAAGTAGACTTCCAGACCTTTCCAACGAGCTATCCCGCATCTAATTTGGACTCCGGGAAGGCCTTCAAACAGCGCTGCCAAAAGGTGCGACTGGTAGAGCCAGAGGTGCGACCGTAGAGCAAATTTTGCCTGTTTTTGACCAATTCGGCCAGTTGAGCACAGTTTTCACTTGGATTGACTATTTGAGCATGTAATTGATGGATTTTTGTGTAAATTTGATGGCATTAGATACTTTTACTCTTCTTTACCTCTTCTAGAAGCTTCTTTGATGTAATTAGTGAATATTTAATGCATGGATAGGCTTCCTAAGTTTTAGAGGCAAGTTGTTGAGCTGGCCTATTATCTAGTGATTGATTTAGAAATTGTTGTAACAGCTCCTAGGAAGCTGAGCTCGACCTCTAGAGGTGGGGAAAGGAGTTGGATCTCTTATATTATGCCTTCTCTTCTTCATTTTCATGGTTGGACTCAAGAGGGAGAAGTGTTATTGTATTGTTGACTTGTATTTTCTACAATTTGAGGAAAAGGAAGGCTAGGGTTTTGCAGACTTCATTGTGGATTATTATGTTGATGGTGTGCTTCCTACTGTTATTGTAAGTGTGTTTATGTGTTCCATTCCTTAATCTCTTGCTGCTATTTAAACAAAAGATGTGATAAAGTTTGAATTCATGCATGCCATGCTCAGCTTTCAATTTTGTTTAAATTTTATGTTTTCCACCGTCTAGAGAGGATTCAAATCCATTGTTCATCCTTGATCATCTTTTTCAAACTAAAGGCATCAGCATAGATTCCTACCTTGCCCCAAGGAATCACCTGCAAAAACTGAGCTCAATCCCCGCACCCTGAATTGCACTCCCTCCAATTGCCACCAAAAAATCCAAAAACTCTAAACCAATCCCCCATATCAGTTTACTAGCCTAAAAATCCTTGTTCCTAATTGGTCAACTCATCCTATTGACAAAATCCATCGAGTTTTGACCCGAGAGAGCCTTCTCATACCTCGTAGGGCTAGCTACGAGGTGAAATGGTTTGATGTAGCCTTGAAAGTTTGTCTATCTCAGCCTAGATAAATTCCAAGCGCTAACAGAAGGGAACCCCTTTCTTTAACAAGTGAGTGAATACTTTGGTTAACTTAACGCAGTTAGGGAAAAACCTTCGTAGAAAGTTAGCCTTCCCTTGGAGTTGTTGGAGATGAATGAGGGAAGAAGGTGTAGGCAGATCTATGATCGCCTAAATTTTCAGAGGATCGATATGAATTCCATATTTTGAAACCAAAAACTGAGAAGTTGGTCAGAGCTAATGAAAAACACACATTTGTGATGGTTGAGTCAAATATTCTAATGCCTACATGGTAAGAAAATGGCCCTAAGATACATCGGGTGATCAACTCGATGTTTCGAGTGAGCATGGAGATCGTGTAGATAAGGTTGCATGATGTGTTTGATATCATAGAAGGTGTAATTCATCGACCCTATGAAACATACCACCAACATTCTTTAATATGAAATGGAGTTTCAGTATGCAAATGTGCCTAAGGAAAAAATAAATATAGTTTTAGTTTGATCCGCTGGGAGAATGTTGATCTGATTATAGCCAAAAAATCCATCCATGAATGAATAGGTCTCACAAATGACACAATCATCAACAATATGGTTGATGAACAGGGTGGGATAATTATCCTTTGGAAAATCATGATTTATGTCTTGATAATTGACACACACAAAAATTATTCCTTGCTTCTTCATGACAAGAATGATATTTGATACAAAATCAATTAAAGGTATTGGACAGATGAAACTAGTGCATAGAAGTTTTTCAGCTTCAGATTTAATTTTGGCAGCTTTCTTGGGATGGACTAGATGAAGGAGATGCCAAGCTGGTTTAGCATTAGGATATGTTTTTATTTCATGAACTGTGATTTTTGGATCGATCCCTGGAATTTCTTCATAAGACTAGGCAAAGACATCTCAAAACTCCTAAAATAGATCTTTGTAAGTCCTAATCTCATCCATAGATCAAGATGCATCGATATGTAAATTCTTGACAATTTCAGGTTTAATTCAGATAATGAGAGGGATAGTCACTTAATTATTTGCTAGGTTTTTCTTTGAATCAACTTTGTGAATGGAAATAAAATTCGTAGAGAGCTCAATAATATTGGGTTGATAAATGTCATTAGGATTATCCTCTATGGAATTTGACAAGGAGGAACGATGGTGATGATCATCCCATGACGCATTTCTTGGCATCATGATCTCCATGATGCTATCATTGGTAGGGAATTCGTGAGAGAAAGGATTAGAAGACATGCCATAATCAAATGAGAAATCGATCCAATTGATTAAAGAGACTAGATTGGAATTAGATGCACAAGCTAAATGAATGGCTTCATAATCAATATTGATGGGTCTAAGAGGCATACGGTCACCAAATATATTGATGCTAGTTTCATCAGGTACTACCCAAGGATCAGTTGTAATAGTAGAAGAGGATATCATATTGATATAGGAAACTAAAGGAGAGACATCTAGAAGTGAAGGAGGAGGAAGTGAAATGGTTCCCATGAGAGAGGAATCCTTAAGCAGTCCAACCCCGACATGCTGCTATGGGTGTAGAGTTTCCCCTATGAGAGAGGCGCTTCTAGTAATTGGAGAAGTAGAGGTGACAAAAGTGAGTTGATTGGTGGCTACTATGTTTCCTTTATGAGGAAAGGTAATCATTTGGAAATAATTTAAAACAACAATAGCCATGGCATAAACCCATGTGCGATTGAATAGAAGATTATAATTAAGTGTTCCGTCAATAACTTCAACTTCTACGGATATGGATTTACCTCCCAATTCTAGTTGTAAGGAATTCGAAATCCCATAATATTTATCAGTTTCCAATCAAAATATTTGAAGGTGGTGGTCAACTGACTCAATTGAGGAGAACCAATGGCCTTCAAGAATGACAAGGATGTGATGCAAGTTTAGGCTCCCTTGTCCACAATAGAATGATGAATGTTCTTATTGTAGATGAAAACCTGGATCATAATGTTAATTGAGCCAGAAGTCGAGGTATGTAGTTCTCATGATTAAAAATGACAAGGTTGGAATACAAAGGATCAATACATCCAATTGTGTAAATCAAAGCCTTTTTCTAGGTGGCACAGTTTTGCAACACCTTGAGAGTAGAGATAATTGATGGAGATTGAGCCAAGTCCTCAACTATGTTGTAATTCTGAGTACCTCTCACGTGAGGGCTGAAAGAAGATTTATGGATAACACCCTTTGGAGGCTTAATAGTCAATTCCATAGGAATTATAAGAGAAGCAGGATCTGATGGAAATGGAGGTGAATTGGTAGGTTGATCAGTACCATGCCCATTCAGGGGATTCTCATTACCATGGTCTTTATTATAGGTAGCCACCATAATATCAAGTTTTGATTTGGCGGAAAAAATCATCAAAACTGAGTTAAAGGAAGTAGGGTCCCGAGCAACCAAATGAGTCTCTTGATTCGGAAACGGATATGTCAACACAACTGGTGAAGTAGAATATTTAAGGAATTGGTTCACTTCCACATGGTGGGGAAAGCCACGAGTGAAGTTTTCCTCATTACAAATCAAACATGGGTTACGAGGTTTTTGTTTCTTGTCAAAAGATTGATTTTTTTATTTCTCTCGCGAATTAGAATCTTTCTTCTTCTTACCTTTTCCTTTATTCTTACTTCTCGGTTGTTGTTGATATTTTCCTTTATCAGAATGAATGAAATTGATATTGAAAGTAGAAGTCACAGGGGAATGGATGGAGGGTGTTGGGTAGTTTCGGTAAGAGAAGCACTAGATGGTTTACTCACCCACTGCGAACTAGCATAACCAATCATGTCATCAGCAACATGATATTCTTTACCACGAATTGAAGGAACAATGCTAAAATGTCATAGAGCATTTGGTATCTTACCATAAAGCATTATAGATTAGGTATAAATGAGATCCAAGTACTGGGCATGAGTAATTACTTTCTCTTCGGTTACAACTCCACCCTTAACCATGTCTTCTATTATAAGGGCCAACAGAGACTTAGTAAACCATTCCATTAACAATTGATACAGAACATATGTCTTAACCAATTGATGGTGACATCGCTACTCATGAATATGATCAAAGATGTGAGTGGAATCAGATTGTTTGAAGTTGGTCAAAAGTTTCGTTCCAGTTTCATATCTCATGGGGAACTAGAAATGTGTGAGGAAGGTGGTATCCAAGGCTCTAAAATTGTTGAACAAAGATATCGGTAATTCAATACACCAATTGGTTGTGATGCCGGTATGAGTGCAGTGGAAAAGATATAATCAAATCAAATCATCATTAAGGGAGTTCGACGAACACCACAGATGATAAGTCATGACATGCGTTGGTGGGTCTTCCCTAGGATTCCCATTGAAATTTGGGATATCAAAAGGCAATTTTGTAGGAATAATCAGCCACCAAGGTGAATGAGCAATAGGATCGTTGATGAGCTGAGTCAAATATGGCAATTTGAGATTTTCCACAAATGACAAATTCCTATTAAAATATAGGGGAGGGTTAGCCTGCATAAGAGGGAAGAGCCTAAGAAATAGGTATATGTTTTGCATGATAGGGAGGGTTCTGATAAAGACGACCCTGGGCACCAGAATAAGGATGTTTCTGATAACCAACATATGCATAACCTTGTTGTCTAGCTCCAGGATAACCTTGTAAATGTTGGAGAATATGGGTTTGGACTTATTAGCCTTGATAGGGAGCTTGAGGGATACCTTGATAAGGTTGATATTATTTCCCTATTGGATTTTTCATCATCCCAACGTGAGGCAGATTTGGTGGAGGATTTTCCATACCATAAGAAATCTATCATACTAGAATTTGAGGAACAGATTGTCCAAGAGGTTGAGACAGTAAGGTACCTTGTAAAGGTTGAGTGAGTGGAACTTGGGAGGTACCAAATACTGACAGTATAGATTGAGTCACAATTACAACCTATAAATGTTAGATTACATGAATTTGAGCTTGTAGAGGTATAGATTTATAAGTGGGAATTTGAGATGTTGAAAACATAGGTTGAGGATTCAAAGATGGATCCACAATTGAACCAGGTTGTACGGGAAAAGTAGGTTTCCAAACATTAGCATACGTTCCAGGATACAAAGTATTTGGATAAGGCTGAGCACTAATTTGAGGTATACGAACAATACATTCCCCCCCACAAAAGGAAGAGGGGATCACGAAGGAAACTACCCCCCTTGTAGAGGGTACAAAACATAAGAAACATTATTTTTTTGAAGGTAATCATGCCCAATAATATAAGGGCCAAATCTATGTTAAACTGTAGGTGTAGGTGGAGGAGGAGCAGGCTAGGTAGTGCTCATTAATAAAGTGCTAGATGGAATTCTAGAAGTATATGACATGGAAGAGGTTCATGGATAGGATGTCGCACCAGAGAAGGTACCAAATAATGAATGATAACCAGGTGGAATGGATAGGCCATCATATAGATGTGTCTCTAGTGATGTCCCAAACATGGATGAAGATGTAACATCAGTTGTCTCAGCCATTGTGGTGGACATAGGTAGGGAAATCATAACAGATTTAGTCATGGTTAATTGCACCAAATATGATTTCAACGAGAAACTCACAACTGATTTGGAAGAATTAGGTAAAGGAGTTTGTGTTGGATATTTAAGAGGAGGAATAGGATAATTTATATAAAAATGGAGTCCATTCCAATGAGTAGGATTAGAGGATGGGGTTCTTCTTGTGGGATCTCTTCAATACTCACAAGACTAGGTGGAAGGGGTTCACCCTTGAGTCCAAGATATATGGTTTGTGGTTTTGTCTAACACAAAGTAAGAGAAGAGGGAATTCTTGAAGTAACAGGTGAATATGGTTGAGGTACCTTAAGTTGACTAACCTAAAGTAATAAAGTCTCTAATTCAGTAAAATCAAGTTCAATAATCTCAGGAAACAAAGTCTCAAATGCTTTTGTTTTAACTATCTCAGATGAACTAGAAAATGACGAAGTAATCTTGGGCTCAGTACTCAAAGGGAAAGATGATTCTAGTAGATCAGATTCAACAGGAGGACCAAAAGTAGTTCCTAAAGTTCTTGATTCGGTAGTTTGCATCTTCTTATGCTTCTGGCGATGACTAGGAGTAGCTTCTGGTGAAAAAGGAGGCTTATTTTTCATTCTACACGACTGACAGAGAGGAGGGGTGTGGTCTTCCGCATTGGATTAATAAATTTTAATAATTAACACAAAAATAAATAAAAAAGAGGGTAAACTATGCATAAAGGTTTACTAAGCAAACACGAACTACAATATACACCTTGGTGAACTAAGTACTTAACATACGTGCATGAAATCTCCTTGAATGTTGTGTTTGGAATTTCATGGTATTCAAGGTGGTCAACTCCATTACCTATGGCAAGGATGGAAACCTATGGTGGACTTCCAAAATATACTCGATGGTACGTGGAAGTGCAATCTTTGTTAGTCATTTTAATTGTGTCACTTCAAAAATCTAAACTTACAAGTCATAGGGGATTTAAAGGTTGTTTTAGATTGGGTGAAAGGTTATACTTCCTTGTACACTTATTTATTGGATCAAAGGATGATTGAAACTATGGAGTTTATTAGAATCTTTACAGTCATATCATTTGATCACATTCATAGGGAATCAAATTCAAAGGTTGAAAAATTATCGAAAAGGGGAGTGGGCCAACACCTCCTTTTGCAACATGACATGACCACCTATATATGGTGCAACAACCTTTCCAACTTATTTAGTTGGTTGCACATATATTTCACATTTCTTCTTCATCTTGCAATGTGGTAGTGCTAAGGAAAGGGTATGAGCATTGATCAAAGGATGTTCACTTAGTACCACTACCAAATTTCCTTGATGCAACCTGCATGATGATAAATGGATGACATTTGAATGTTACAAATGTGTAAGTATTCCACATTCAACTTTGTTCTCTTCACTGTCCTTGATAACAATGACAAGTTTGATTATTTCCTTTATTTATCATCGCAAACACATAACTCTTTGTTCTCCCAAACATAGTTAATATTGTTGGTGTATGATCTCTTAATTGTGGAATGGTCTCTTGATCATGATAACGAACTCTCAATCTCCAATGATCATGAATACGATGAATGAATGATCTAATGCCTTACTTGTATAGACAATTGATGATTCTTTTTCTATTTGTATTGTGCCATTGTATATATGCTTCACTAGCATCTCATGCTATATGGTTAATTGAGCAAGCTTTATCTTTCATTTTTCAGGTATAATTTGGTTGAATGAATAAGCATAGTTGTGTAATTAAAATAATTCAAAATTTGTTAATAATTCATGGTTTGTTTGACTATCCGCACACTTATCCCTAACCTTTTACTTTGAGAGTGAGTAGTGTCAAATCACTAGTCTTCGTTAAGAAACTTCCTTTCATTACGCAATGACCTATCTTAACTTGATATTTAAGGATTCCCCCTTAGATAAGGATATTGTTCTTGTAGTCTAGAGAGTGAGAGAAGGCTAGCAAGGTGACATTCGGTGGCTTGCTTGATGGGTGGAGTCAAGACTTTTTTTTTATATGAGAGTGTTTGAGTGGAGATACAATTTAGAAAATGCTTACAAGAAAATTAGTTTCCTTTATTTCCATCACCTAAACTACTTTCAATAAAATCATGTGCTTTTAATAAAATATAATTTTCGTAAATAATTAACTCAATAAAATTAAAAAAATAAGATTATTATTATTATTATTGTTATTTTTTTGTATATGAGAGAATAGACAACTATAGTAAGTTTGCACCTAAGGATCGATTCTATCCACTACCACAATCACCTCTAAGTGTACCCACATTGCCTCACATTTGGCACACTGAGTTAATTGAAGTTTAAACCAATAACATCATAAGAAATGCCTTAACAACCCATTCTCTCATAAACTAATCTACACCATAGGGAAAATTAAAAATAACTTTTAATATTAAAAAATATAGCCAATTTATTTTATTTGAAAATCAATTTTAACATCTAATTTGAGGAAATTACGTAAAATAAAATTTAATGTGAAAAATGTTAAGCAAAATAAAGTTGGGGTAAATTATAAAAATAAAAATAAGTAAAGTGAAATATAAAACTAAATAATTATAATTATAATTAATAATTAAATCATATTACTCCTAATTTACCAAGTGTCATAGGCATAAAATATCTTCATATACAAACCTTTTTTAAAGTGAAAAGAGATCTGATCCCCTCTACCCTTGGTAAATCCAAAATTAAGATAGATCCAAGCTAGTTTTATATCAATTTGTGTAATTGAAAGTAAGGAATTATTATTTTAATGAAAAGTTACTTTCAAAAATATTTGTAATTTCCTCAATTTTAAAATAAAGCCAACCTAGTTCCATATTAACTTCGGATCTATCAAGCGATGAGAGGGATCACATCTCTTGAGGTGCAAACCTCTTTTTGGAGTGCAAAACTTGAGGAAAGGTTTGTACCTCGAGAGATTTGATCCCTCTCGGTGCTTGATAGATCCAAAGATAAGACAGATCTAGGTTGGTTTCAGCCATGTGAGGCCAAAGGAAATCTAATGAACATGTGATTAATTTTTTTAATAATACGTAAATTCATCTAATATTAATCTAATCAATTTTTTTTTTTTATTACAGTGGAATCAGCGACAGGGGCAGCCTCGCGACTCACATTACATGGGGTCAATTCTGACTGCTACCTCTATAACCACTGGGAGCTGCACCCATCCCTCTATACAGCTCCAGGGTAAGTCCGGGGGATTTGAACTCATGACCTTCAGTACGAAGCCTATCTTTCTAATGAACTTCACTGCATTGTGATTACCAACTCGCCTACCCCCGTGGGGCTATTAAAAATCATTTTAAATATGCTAGTATGTCTCAAATTAATCTATATATTCTAAATTTAAATTTTCTTAGTTTCCTTAGTTTTTTGTGATGATAATAACTTTAATGATGAAAAATTATGAAATATAAATTTTGAATGTAAAGGGACAATGTAATAATTGTGAATGATAGAAAATGTGAATAATAAGAATATAGTCAATTACAAATAGTCTTCACTGTGGTTAATCTAAAACTATTTTCTTCTATTATTCTTATTGTCACCCTTTTTACTTTTGTCATCTTTTCATATCTATTGTCTTATTTTCATATCGATTATATGAAAAGGACATGTTAAACCATAAACCATTTAAATCTTTAGCTCAATCTATTGTAGTAAGCACCATTCCTTGTCTCTCCTCTCCAATATTAATAGGTTGAATTACTATAACACAAAAACCAATGTACATTGTCAATAATTTTTTGTTCTTACACTAAAATCAATGCAAAATGTTAATCCAATCACTTTAAAATTAATGTACCATTATACATCCAATTACATCAAAACAGAAATCAACATTTACACTGAAATGAATGAATCTAATGCAAGCAATTAAATAAGATTAGAAAACAACATTTACACTAAAATCACAGCATCTAATGAAAGAAATCAAATAATATTATAAATCAACATTTACACTCAAATCAATTCATCTAGTGCACAGACAAAAATTGGATTATAAACCAACATCTACACGAAAATTAATGCACCTAGTGCAAGTAAGGAAATAGGATTATAAAGCAACATCTACACTGAAATCAATGCATCTAGTTAAAGCAATCAAATAGGATTAGAAATCACCATCTACATTGAAAACAATGCATTTAGTGCAAGGAATCAAATAAGATTATAAATCACCATCTACACTGAAATCAATGCATCTAGTGCGCAAATCAAATGTTATTAGAAATCAACATCTACATTGAAATCAATGCATTTAGTGCAAGAAATCAAATAGGAAAAGAAATCACCATCTACATTGAAACCAATTCTTTTGGTGCAAGAAATCAAATAGGATTAGAAATCATCTACCTTGAAATTAATCCATCTGGTGAAAGCAATCAAATATCATTATAAATCAACATCTACACTAAAATCAATGCATCTAGTGCAAGAAATAAAATTGGATTAGAAATAACCCTCTACACTGAAATCAATGTATCTAGTGCATAAATATTCTTCCCTTCCCCCCCCCCCCACCCCACCCCCCTCGCCATATATATCTATATCTCCCTCCATCTCTCTTTATTTTCCACTCTATCTCAACCCCCGAAACACACATGCTATTTCACTTAATATCTATCAATCTCTTTGTCCCTCCCTCCCTCTCTCCATCTCTCTCTTCTTTTCTCTCTTCACTTTCCATCTATATCTCTATCTCCATTTGCCTCTCTATATCACCACCAAAACATGCACTCTATTTCTTCAATCTATCTACCTATTCCTCCCTCCTCCTCTCTCTCTCTCTCTCTCTCTCTCTCTCACTTCTATCTATATTCCCTACTTCCTTCCTCTTTCCCTCTCTCTCCATCATATTTATCACTCCCTTTCTCTCTCTCTCCATTCTATTTACCACTCCCTCTCTCTCTCTCTACCTTTCTCTCTATATTTCTTTCCTCTTACCTCTCTCTCTCTCCACTTTTCTCTCTATATTTCTTTCCTCTTACCTCTCTGTCTCCACCTTTCTCTCTATATTTATTTCTTCTTACCTCTCTCTCTCTCCCACTCCAACTCCATCTCTCTTTTCCTCCCTCACTCCACTCTCTTAAATCCTCTCTCTTTTCTTTCCTCTCTTTCTCTCTCTCTCTCTCTTACTCTTCATCCTCCAACTCTGTTACTATATCCCTCCATCTCTCCTTCTCTCCCCCATTCTCTCCATCTCTCCTTCCTTGTCTTTATCTCAACCCCAAACATACACTCTCTCTCTCCATCTCTCCATTGTTACTCCCTCTCTCTCTCCTTTTCTCACTCTCTATGTATTTATTCTTCCCTCCCTCTCCCCCCTCCAACTCCATCTCCCTATCCATTCCTCTCTCCTCCTCTCTCCCTCCCTCTCTCCTCCTATCTCTCAAATCTTCTCTCTCGTAATTCCTCTTTCTCCTTTTCTCTCCTACCTCCCTCTCTCTTCCCTGATCACTCTCTCTCTCTCTCTCTCTCTCTCTCTATAATCCTCTCTCTTACCCCATCGCTCTCTTTCTCTCTCTCAAGTATTATCTCTCATTCTTCCTCTCTCTCTCTCCCTCTCTCTTTTCCCTCAAATCCTATCTCTTCCCCCATCTCTCTCTCTCTCTCTCTCTCTCTCTCTCTCTCTCTCTCTCTCTCTCTCTCTCTCTCTATGTTACTATACCCCTCCCTCTCTCCAAATGACTCCTCCTCTCCCCCCTTCTCTCTATATCTCCTTATTTATCTCTTTATCTCACCCCTAAAAATACACTCTTTCTCTCCATCGCTCCCTTGCCACTCCCTCTCTCTCTCCACTTCTCACTCTCTATGTCTTTCTTCTTCCCTCCCTCTCTCCCCCTCCAACTCTATATCTCTATCCCTCCCTCTCTCCTCCTCTCTCTCATCCTCTCTCTCATCCTCTCTCTCATTCTTCCTCTCTCGCCCTTTCTCTCCTACGTTTATCTCTCT
>APFE030519265.1:14939-25778 GCA_000404065.3 Pinus taeda
AAAATAAAATATTTGAATGAAAAGTTTCTTTCTATTTCAAAGAGAGTAAAGAGATTTGTAATTAGTTTTTAAAAATTTGGATTACAAAAACTTAATAATTTAATAATTTAAACTACGGTAAATTTGGGGTTTTGGGTAATTTTGCCCTAAACGGTAAAGGTTTTAGATCATATTGCTTTGATAATTGGAAATGTAAAGGCATTATTGTACATCTGGCATTGTTTCTAGCAGGGTAACACCTATTGAAATCTCTCGCACGATAACTTATCCAAATCATGAGGCTAGATTTTTAGTGGATCCATGTGTTTGCTGCCCCCAAAAACCAACATCTCAACCATCAGAGTGATTTCAAATTCTATCGGTTGGGAACTAGAGAAAGAGAGATGCAGTGAGCTGCTAAAACTTGGAAAAAAAACTAGTAGGTTTCTAGATTCGAAGTTCCTTGTAATGGAGACATGGTGGGTGCTTTAGATGTTGGTTACATGTATGGTAGTTCGAATGGCTACCAATAGATCAATGGATGCTGAGGAGGTTTCATCGAAAGTTGGTCTTTGACAAAGTTGAGGAAACCTTTGGATTTGATGCTAGATTACTCTCACATTGTTGTTGAGCTAAATCAAATATTCAGCTTTCAGAATGATTGATCCAATCATTAAGCACTATGGCAAAGGTCAACTATCTTTCTTCTTCCCCGATCTAGATATTGTGCTAGATCTGGTGAGTAACTCTTAACAAAGTGTGAAAAAACATTTCATAATTAATTTTAGATTTGCTGGAGTATTTCCATATTTTTTTTTTATTAGATTAAGTTTTTCATCTATATCTGGAAAATGATAGTGGATGGTTCCAAACTTAGATTTAATATTTTTTAATTATTTAAATCATATTTATTTGATTTTTCTGGAGCTTCTCTACATTATTTATTTCTCTTGGGAGATCGATTTTCCATCTTCAAAACTTTGACCCAAAAAAACATTATCCTTTTTCTCTTAAATGTGTTATTTTTTTTGTTAAAATCAAATTGCAGATATTGGAAAACATGGGTGCCAATGCAACTTTAGTAGCCATGGCCAAACACGCAAGAAAGCATGGCATAAAAGTTTATTAGGTTACTTCTTTGGTGGTAAATCTCATAACAATTCAAGAATTTTTAAAAATAATATTTGAACATTTTAAATGTAATCCCTACATTGATTGCAAAGGAAATCCAGTAAAATTGTTGAAGCAATTGACCTACGTTAATACTATGGAGAATTATGGGTAGGATATACAATGGTTAGTTCACCAAACAACCTAAGTTGTAACGATACTCTGTGTTTCTTACTCGAAATTTTGATGAATATAAGTGGAATTTGAAAAGTAAAAAATTTACTCATGTAAATTTTATTTTGCATATAATTTTCGTTCATTATTTAATCTATAGAATATTTTATTCACCATAATTATAAAAAAATACATAAAATAATCATTGTAAACTGATAATCATATTGCAGATAGATCAAGATCATCTACAAAATATATGTTACAACAATTGATCATATTGTAGATAGATCAAGATCATCTACAAGATATATGTTACAATAATTGAAGCACCTAGAAAATATATACAACCATATGCATTCTATTATGGAAGGTGAATTATGTATGAAATACAAATATATTGGTGGTGTATTGTTTTAAACATTTTGATTGGTAATCAAGCAGCATATATTAATAATTCTTTTAATATATTTGTGCAGATTCGATACAATTCTGAAAAATTGTTTGAAGAGCTCTATGAAGAGGAACGAGACAATTTTGGATTTGATGTGAAGATGAACTAGACCCTTTCGGATTTGATGTTAAGATTATCAAGTGGAAAATTACATCGAAAATATTCATATTCCCTAACTTGGTGAATATATCTTAAATGGGTGAATATGTATTAGTGGATCACAATGGTTGCAATAGCCTTGAAGACATCAATTTTCACTTCATTGGGTTCACGATTTTTGGGAGAGTGATGGGGGTTGTTGGAGCAGAAATTTGTCCAGATATAAATGGACGTCGTGCCAATGTGAATGTTGAACTCATTTCCTCCAGCAATGATCTCATTAAGGATGTGTTTACATCACAGGAGGTAGTTACACATTTACAAATATTACTCCAAGGAAATATAGGTTGGTTGATTCCCATCATGAATACATAAACTTCATCAATCCTCCAGCAGTATACAAATATCAAGTCATATCAAATCCTACTACATTTTCTTTCAAAAAGGAAAGGCCATGATATTTTTCTCTCTTTTCCTTCATTTGATAGGCAGAATAAGTTTGGATATTTCTTAAGGATGAGTGTCTAGAGGACACAGTAGCCATCCATTAAATCAAATGTGAAGAAGTGGAAAGACTGGGCTCTGTGAGACAATTGTTAAACAGAGGAAGAAAATACAAGGTCATACCTAATATCGATCCTATATAGGATGGCGCTACACATGAGGTACAATGAATGAGGTTTATAGAGTATATTTTATATAATATTCTCTTTCAAATACATGATTCTCATGTTCTCTTAACAATTTCCCAAAAAGGCTCTCCAGAGATGGAGTTCGGCTTTGGAAATTTGGTACCAGATGACATCTTTTATGTCCCAAGTTATGATATGAATGGCTTAGTTGTTTCTCAAGGTAACCCTATTTTAGTTGTTCAAGTATACCTTTATTCTGATGATGGCCATGAGGTAATATGCCCTCAAATAAGCTCCTTGACCAAATCAAGTGCTTTGTCATGCAATATCTGATGCATATGGGAAATCTACTTTTAATTTTATTCCATGTGAAAATAAAGGTTGTTGCCATTCTAGAAGGGTGAGAATACAATATTTGATGTTTCACTTCCATATATAGAGGTTCTTGTTGAGCACAGTCATGTTAATATATCTAAGCAATTTCAGGTTACATGTTTCTCAATAGGAGGACTTGTGGTGACTTCTTAAGGAGTCTGTTTTGAAGGCGTTAAGATATTAGTTGATGGAAGAGAAAGAGCTACAACAGATGTCCAGGGATATTACCAAATTGATCATGCAACATCAACACACTACACAATCAAGGCTGAGAAGAATCACTTTGAGTTTAGTAGTTTGGAGAATTTCATGGTTGTGCCAAACATGGCTTCACTCCCAAAGATATAAGAAACACATTATAATATTTGTGGTTCCCTAAAATTAGTGAAAAATGGCTATTATGGCAAGCGTCAAGTTGGCTTGACACATGGGCTAGACAATGTTAAGCCTCAACTAAAGAGGATTGACGACACGGGAAACTTCTTCTTCAAGGTTCAACCATGTTAATATCAAATATCCCCACTGACCACAACAACAAAATGTGATTCTGGTCTTCAATTTTCACTATCACATATTGATGTGATATTAACTAGACCAATGTTTGGCATTGAATTTATAAAGGCCCTTGTTGATATCCATGGATTGGTGATATGCAAGGAAGGATGTGACTCCTTGGTTTCTATATCACTTACTTCTTTGGCGCTTGAACTCTAGGTTCAAAGAAGCTTAACTCTTTAAGTTTAACAAATGAGAGCGATGACTTCATATTTGAGAAAGTTCTACCTGTTGCATTGCGTCTTGAGGGAAAACAAGGACCTTCATCTGATTTGTTAGATTGGGATGATGACTGGTGTTGGGAGAGGAAGGTTATTGATGTCAATGATGGTGTTTCTGATCATTCATAGATACTATTTATCCAAAAAGGCTATTGGTTTTGTATTATGTCTACTCATCTTGTGCCTTCTTACATCATACAACCAAACAAAGAACCAATGAATTTGTTGATTGAGAGAGGATGGTGGAAAATCTTATTAGAAGCTTCTTGTGTGCACATGCTCCATTTCTTGAACTCATTTATTTTCTTTGGAATGTCTTCATTAGAATTCAATGTATTCAATCGTAATCCTATATATTTGATTAGTGAAAAATATCTACTGAGTGGTGAAATACATGTTGATTCAAGTTCTTATCCCAAATCAAATGAGTTGTCTCGAAGCATTATTGTAGGCATATGGAAAAAGGAGGGTGAATTTATATATTGATCAATAATGTCAAAATTGTTTCAAGTGCTAATAGACCAAGAAACATTGTTGTATATCAATACGCTTATTGGGCCAATCTTGAAGATGAAATGGTCTTTTTTCTGAGAGATAAAAGGAATGCTAGTGAGAAAAATAATTTTGAAAAGGTCTTGTTTTATCCAAGAAGTTAGCATGTTGCTGTTAAAACTGATGGGTGCTAACCTGTTTTTCCTTGTTTTGTGGGTTTACTAGGAAAGTACATTCAAGGTCAGTGCTACCAGCAATCCTAGGTGTTGACATTAAAATAATTGCTCAAAATGACAATAGCAATGGTCTTCTGAAAAAGGGTGACTTGGTTCTTCAAACTTTGATAGGATCATATGGTATATTTTTGGGTGGTCCTTTGTATGATGATATTGAGTACTATGTTGAAGCTTCCAAGGGATATCATTTAAAAGAGCTTGCACAGGACCCCTTTTGAATCTTAGTTGTATGGCCATCCAATTTGATCGGATGCCCCACTCAACTAGCAAAACCATAAAGAATATTTGATCGTCAATATTCGACCTTCTGTGCACTCCTTGTGTTTGTGGTCCTCAGTAGAGGAATCCCCGAATTTGCATCAAACAACCACTAGATATGGACAAAACCTCTTCAATCACATTTCTTCAAACTACAACCATGTAAGTCTGGATTTTGCTATTACTTTCAATGCTTTACAATGAAACCAGTGTAGATTAAGGTTGTGTGTGGATAAAATATAAACCACTATAAATGTAGGTTTTCTTCTATGTGTATGTAGGGACATACATGATAAAATATTTGAGAGTGAATTCTATACTGTTTCAAGGGCTTTCATGCTCTATCTTGAGACTCAATATGCAACATGGAAGTAATTAGATTGTACTGGAAATGGACTCATATCCCGATAATGCATACAATTTCTTTGTGGACATATTGATTGAGATGATGGGGAACTTTAAATCATTAAATGAGCTGGTCATATGTGTTGTGCCTTTGCTTAAGGAAATATGTGTCATCTCAATTTGTTGTTTGAGAGGTTTCCTAATCTCCAATGTTTATTCATGGGTGACAACTTTATCTTGGTAAAAATAAAATTTATGCTTTTCTTTTACATGTGTAATGAACAACATGTTTCAATGTTTAAGAATGTTTGCATTTGCTACTTAGTTGTCAAGTATAGCATAAAAAAAAATTAAAATTATACAAAGCATATATTGATGTAGCTTAGGTTGACTATTACGTTTTGGTTCATTATTATGTCCTGTTTGAAAATTCAGCATATCCAATAGATATGAAACAAAACCAAGTAATGAATTTGTTTCATATCTATTCCTGAATGAAAATCTACACCACCAAAATTAAAAAATTTAACCTGCTATAAGATGTGAAAAGACCATAAAATTCTTCCATGGTTTTTTTCCATGATGTTCATAATGAATATATATGTCTTTTACCTCGTAAATGAGTGCAGAGTTGGCTTATTCTGGTTTTGAAATGAAATGCGAGAACTTTCAAAATATACCATACCTCGACGTCTCAGATCTCCACTCTCTCATCTCCGTATATACAGGTTTATGTAGACATGACTGAATTTCATGATAAGGAAATCAGTGTATTAGGTTTCTTTCTTTAGAGCACCCTTTTTCTAGAGATGATAAGACTTCATTTAATTGGTGACTTGAATTATGACGATCCATGATATGTAAAGCTTTTGGAGGAAGTGATGTATTTGAATAAAGTTTCAAGGCAAGCAAGGATATTGGTATGAGAATCTTCTTTTCAAATACACGCTTCAAAATATTTAAATCGTTGACCAGTAAAAAGGCTTTTTGGCTTCATTTCCTTTCATTTTATTTTTTACGGAAGGGTATGACCAATGCAAATTGTATGTGGATATGAGGATGAATTCTACTATGGATGCGAGGATGTGGACACCAGTGGAATGACCTACTTAGTGTTAGGCGCGAGATCCTCCCAAGGCAAGTTTTGGGGCTTAAAGCCCAAGTTTTGACTAGGTCTAATGTAAAGACTCCACGATTTTTGGGCACAGAGTGCGAAGTTGTAATTGAGTCATAGGGTTGTCCACCCTTACTTTTGTAATGTAATGTCGGCTTGAAATATCTACCCATGGTTCGCGGACCATGGGATTATATAAATAGAGCGAGGCTCTAAGTGTAAAGAGAGATCTAAGGAATTCAAGATCCAAGAATCTAAGAGATGATGAAGCATTGAGTCTAAGTGTAAAGTCAAGTCTTTGGGTAGTAGAGTAGGAGAAGGCTTTACAATTGAGTGTGTAGAGGCCTAGTAGTCTGTAGCTGAGTGTGTGGACCCCTGTAGCTGAGTGCGCAAGGTAGGTTGAGTATGTAACTGATTGAAGCATTAATAAAGAGAAGTTTTACATTATTTTTGTGTATCTTTTTCTATTTTATGCAATGAAGTATATTGGGTATGAATTGCAAGTTTAATGTTTATTTGTTGTGCGAACTTATATGAATGTGTTGAATAAGTGAATATAAGTTAAAGTATCTATTTACGTGAAGATAACTAACTGTTGAAAGAAGATAAGTAAGATTTGTGGTGTAACTTGGGGAAATAGCATAGATCATTACTTGAGCATTGTGAAGGCTCCTCAAACCCTAGTTAGGGCTAGCAAAGGTGAATATAATAGATTACGAAGGCCTTATAGGTCAGGAAAGTGTGCGAAGTGACCTGTGCGAAGGTATTCATAGTTGGACTAAATCAACCCCTCAGACATCTCAAGGGTACGGAAACTTGGTTCTAGCATCAGTTCACAATCCATGGGATGCTGCTGAAAGGGCCAATAGTACATGGATTTGTTTGGCTAAAAAACTCCGAACCTAGGTAGGCCCCCTCAAGCCAAAAAATGGTTTCATTGACAGGACCAGAATCTGCATAGAGATGTCTGATGTTATATCTTGGAATCCATCTAAGAAAGAAATTGAAGGTTGGTTGGACAGGAGAATTCATGAATTTGGGGCGTAGGAGAACAGGAATCTGTGACTATCAAAGGAAGAGTGGTTAGACTATTACCTATACACAGAGATCCACGAAAATTTCTTCACATCTTTCCCTACTGAGCTGTATGAGTGGATCATAAAGCTAGTAGATTGCCAAGGAAGGTTGAAGCTTGACAATCATATTGTGTGGATCCCAGTGTTCGTGTACACATTGGAAGCATCAAAGGATAATATTGTGCGTGTTGTTGATCGTTGGCTCGATCAAATTATGGGAGAATTCATTACTGAGTTCATGGTAGATACTTCAGTTAGCTATAGCAAGGCAAAGTGATGTTTTCTCAAAGGACTGCAAGGTCAGTACGTAAAGTCTTTGAATACTTGGATTAAAATGTTATTGTGTGAAAATAGGGATATGAAATTACCTTGATGTCCAAAGCCACGTGAAGTGGAAAAACCTACAAAACAAAGGAAGCAATGGCTAGAGAATAGCCCTTTGATTTCACCTCTGTGAGGGGATGAGGAAGAGCTCACGAAGGTCTTGCCATGAAGTGCGATCAATTTGATAAGGCAGAGGATTCCACGCATACTGTTAACACCCAGGTTGTTCCCTATGACTCCCAAGGGAATACGGCCAGGGTAACCACTAACCAACCTTTGGATTATAGATCCTAGCCTATCTATAATCAGAGAAGGCTCTCTCTTTAAGTTTCAAATATGCTTTGTGAGTATTTTAGGCTAGTTAAAAGTTTCAGTTTCCTGTTTAAGACTTTGGTTGGTGAACTTTTGTTGTAAGAAGGGCATGAAGAGTGCAGAAGATGCTAATCCATTGGGCATATGGAGTCAGAAAAGTGAGATAGTTCTGGTGCCTGTGATGGAGAAAGTTTTGCTGCAAGGCTAGATGGCTATTATTAATATAATTTTCTGATTTTAGTGAGTGAAACAATGGGATATGGAGTTACCGACAGTGTGATATCAATTTGAACAAAAATCTCTACTTAGTAGCATAAATGAATTACCAAATAGTGACTATAAGATATTTAGAGCTTATTGGAGCAGTTAAGAATTCCAATTTAAACAACTGAAGTTATGAAAAAAACATTTATAGTAAAGATATATTGAGATCAGGGTGTCTCTGTGGACAAATCCTGAGCTATTCTTTTTCTTTCTTTCCTAGATTTAGAACAACATGTGAGAGTCATGAGTTAAAACAAATAACAAAAAAATTAACAGAGATAGAGAAACACTTATTATATCAAGCCATAGCACTAGAATCTTGTAGCATTCAATGTTTCCAATCATAGCATGCACCAGCAAGACTCAGTTCCTTTAAACTCCAAGCTTTATTTATAACATCCTTCTGCAAGTTACAACCGAGTTCTCATTTCTTCATAAGAGAACAACAAAACTAACAACAACTCTTCAAAATTTGTGCGAGGGGGAATATATACAAATAGGTTTTACAAAATATCTAACTGCTGAGTCATTTGATACATTAACTATGCTCACCAACTTTACAAAATATCAGATAAGAAAGTTATTGCTACTCTAAATGTAAGATAAATGGTCTTTAATGCTGTCAGGCCTCTTCTTGACCTTTGGAGGAGAGTGAGTCGGTTGAGCGTTTCTGCTTTAATGCTGAATGATGTGAATGATGTGTTTTTATGCTCTGTCATGCTGAAGCTTTTCTCGGCCCTGCTACCTGTAGCTGTCATCGCTGCTTTTGGTGGCTGAATCTTCCTGCTGAGGTGGCTCATTCCACGTTTTGGTCATAGTATATGCACCACACTTTATGAATGCGATGACTTGTATATTTTGATGACAAAATTTAGATGAAACCCCTTGTTTATAATAATAACTGTATCATGGAGGTCCACCATTCCTGCGTAGGCAGTTGATGCCTCAAAATTGCATCCAAGGTCTCATCTGCCTCTGTGTATTTGTAGAAGTTCGGAGGCACTTGAAATAGATGGCTGATCTCATTCATAATAAAAAATAAATTCTCTACTCTGTCATAGAGACTTTTCCCAGATGCTGGCCCTATTGCCTGTGAGCTACTTTCTCCTTGACTGATCTGATTGGTGGCAAATGTGTTCACCCTTTTGGCATAGACCTCATGTGACAACAGTTTTCCTGCACTGTTAAGCAAGTTGGGAAGTCCTCTGCCCTATAATGCTACAAATTTGTCCATGAACCTATTCACCTCTGTTTGCATGTCCTGGCTTCTTCTATCCAATGTCTGCACCAGGCTTTTCAGTGTGAGGACCCTCTTGACTAGCTGGATAGTCTCTGTCCTGTTGGAGATCCCAATTGCTGCCAGCTGAGGACCTGTCCGGTTATTGAGCACATTGATCATTCTGCTGGCTATCTCAGGAATACTGCCTAGAGATTCCCTTGCTCTATGCACTTCCTTTGGTGCTTTGCCTATGAGCTCCATTTGCTCATGAATAGTTTCAATATATTGCCATTGGTCCGTTATTGATTGGCCAATGTGGGTCCACAAAACTTTTCTGATCTCAGCCACCACTTTGTCAAGGGTGAGCTCTTTCTCCAGCTCTTTTATCCTTTCCTTGAGAGTTTTTATTTCTCTCGCTTTCTCAGCCACATTCTGCTTTGATTTATCATACTTCTCATTCAGCTAGGCCAAATTCTCCTTGGCTCCATTCAGTTCTGTCATCTGGGCTTTGAGGGCCTGGACCTCACTCATCTATTTCTGCATGTCGAGGCTCAGAGCCTGCTCTATAGATGGTGCTGGTGCTGCTGTTGATGTTGATGGTGTTGGTGCTGCTGCTGCTACTTCTGTGGGAGGAGGAGTGATCTTTGGAGGCTCCTCAAGGTTAATAACCTCTAGAGGGGGTTGAGAAGTTTGGCCTCCCTGTTTCTGCTGCAGGGCTGCCTGCAGTGCAGCCTCTGTATCTTCTAGCCTCCCTTCTGTCTGCACTAGTTGCTTGTGTAGTACTACCAGCAATGTAGCTATCTCTTGTTCTTGCTTCTGCTGGGAAACCTCATCTATTTGGGGGTGAATGGTTGTTGGGAGCTTTACCTTCTTTCTCAGGGCTGCAAGGTCTACATCTCTTATTTTTAGCAGCGTCTATATGGCCTTTGGGTCCTTGGGGTCATGACCCATCTCTATAATTATATCTTCCAAAGACTTGATCCTGTTGTCTTTGGCCAGGGAGGATGCTTTCTCCAACTCCAGTTGGGCAGCTGTATTGTTTAGGCTGTTTTCCAACCTTTTAGCTGTTTTCCAACCTTTTAGCCAACATTGTTTTGTCTGCCAATGTTGCATAGACCATTTCACCTGTTTGCTTATGGAGTTCTATTTGGTCCATAGGGTGAATGTCTTTTGTACGAACCTCCAGGTT
This sequence comes from Pinus taeda, assembly GCA_000404065.3. Classification (NCBI taxonomy): domain Eukaryota; kingdom Viridiplantae; phylum Streptophyta; class Pinopsida; order Pinales; family Pinaceae; genus Pinus; species Pinus taeda. The sequence continues at coordinate 25,365 of APFE030519265.1, forward strand.
GGTTCTTATGTAATATGCAGCTGACTGTGGCTGCACCGTGGTGGGCATGAAATGAATCATGGTCATTTTTCCTTCTGAGATATCATAGGCTGACATAAGCCTCTGTTGATTTGTAGGGGCCATCTTTAGCAACTGGTTGTAGATTTGGAGCCTGAGTGGCTCATTTCTCCTCTTGATGTCAGTAAGTTGTTGCTTGATGCTTACTTCTGCTTTCCTTTGATGACTTGAGGCGTTGACCTCTCCTCCAAGATTTCTCTCTTGTTCCTGCTGAACGGAACTAGCAGATACCTCCATGCTTGGTGGGCCCATTATCACCGATTGCCCCATAGGCATTTCTTCCTCAGAGAGGGGATTTAATCTCTGCCTTTTCTCCCCTTGATTTGTGGACGTGGTAAGGGGAGTCTCCTGCTCTCT
>APFE030519269.1:3545-46028 GCA_000404065.3 Pinus taeda
TGGTTTTTCGGTCCACGGTTTTGGACGCGATGGTTTTCGGTCCATGGTATTGGATGCTTCGGCATGTATAAATATGTATTGTAACATTGAAAGGAATATAATGAAAAATCAAGCTGGTAGTCTCAGTTTTGAGAACCATTGGGAAATCTCTGTGTATATGTGTTTTATGTGTTATGCTCTCGCATTTTTATTTTTCCTGTGATTTAGAATTCGTATGCAGGTAATTTCTGTACGGGGTTAAAACCTACAATACTTTAGAAGCCCACATCGTCTTAGGGAAGCTAAACATGTTGGATCATTTAGCATTTGTAGTTCCTCATGGTCATGAGCTCTTTCTCTCCAAAGACTCATCTTGATCAACTGATTCCTGCATCACAAGAACACTTAGTTAGTCTTTTTACAACAAAATTGCCCTAGGAATCAAGAAATTTTCTTTTTTCTTAGAGTTTGGCCATCTAACGTGGCCTCCTTCGCTCCCACAGAACATGCTACCATGTGCTTCCTTTGCAGGAATGGCATATTAATATGCCCCTGGTCTGGGCGACAATGTTACCCATCCAAGCCATTTAAGGCATGCCTAAAAATTAAAATTGACTGGCGAAAAACATAAATTAAGGAATCAAATGAAAGTTAAGGATCATTACTCTTACCTGGAACTGACGGAAGCTAGAATGGTTGCCTGGTGCGCTCACAATTGTTCAAGGAATTCTTTCTCCTTTTTCTCTCCAGAGAACTCTCACCAACTTCAAATGGTGGAGGTCTTACTTAAATTAGTTATTCTTATTTTGTGAGCCGTTCTTTCCCGCTTGGTTTCTGAATGCACTAGATAACTATTTTACAAATATTTGCATATGATCTTTTGTATTTTAAGTGATTTTCTGTAGCATTGACCACCATTGAATCAAAATGAGAATATTCCTTTTTGGGATATTTTCTCACTCTTCAAACGAAAAAACCCCAAGTTACCTTCTTCGGGCTCCTAAAACTCCTACGAAGAATATTTGAGCAACTATTTTTCTCTTTTTCTTGCTCATATAAACTGAAAAAAGATAGTACAAGTTTTCTTCGTTTGACTCATTAATTTTTATGAAGATTATAGAGTTTACTCCATCCCCCCATACTCGTAACAAAATGAAGAAAACGTCTATTTGAGACTAGGTCAAGGTACTCCATGCTACGGCTGCGAGGTGGTGGAGTATGCACAAAGGAAACTTTGATGTCTAGCGTGCCTATAGGAGGATGATGCACACACGGTTTGGGAAACCTATAGGGTGGTCGATGGGTAGATACAATGGTCGAGATAGTCCATGCGTGCATCTATCTAGGTGGGTATAGGGATATGATAAATAACCTGCGCAGATGCACATGAACTTCGCGATGGGAAATACGATAAATAGGCATGTGTTGGGGGGGAAAATGTGTGAACGAATCCTCAAATTGGAATGACAAAATGTGGAAAGAACGAGTGCGCAAAAGGTTATCCACATGGAAGCCTTTAATAAAGTGTGCAAAGCAATAAACAAGATATTGTTGTGTTGTACAACAACCCCCCATTTCATAAAATTTTATCTTTAACTATAATATGAAATGGGTCCCTTTTTAGATTTATGAATAAAATTGGTATCAACTCATCATTCCTCAAAAGGTCCGAAATAAACACTACACTATAAACCTTTTGAATAAACATAAATCGGTCTTATAAAATAAATATATAATTCTTTATTATTGCGATAAAGCGATCGCAAGATCGCATATCGCAACAACAAAGGATGCATAACAAAAAGACCCATTGGTTTACCCCGATCCGACAAGTGAATAACTATCGGATATCGGGAAAGGCAAGCAAGTGTAATAAAAGGCCCTCTCACTTTTCTGTGATGCGATGCCGCTATCGGCGATTGGGGAGTATAGCACACACACATTAAAGGCACCCTTTAAAAACTCTCGATGCGAATAAGCTGTATCGCCATCGGGGATCGGGGATCTTGCAATGACGTAGATATTACCACTCGAGCATTTCTCCGATTCCGATTGCAATAAAGTTAAGCGCGAATTTCAAAAAATATTGAAAAGGCTTGGGTATATTATGTTAAATTATTATTAAAAGCCTTCCCGTTCCCGATAGCGATTCACTTGTGATTAACTGCCAAAAATCAAAGCCACGCTTGAATGAATCATTCGGTGAATAAATGATATGATGGGCATTTAAATGATTGACAGGATCAAGTGGCCAATTAATGGAGCAGTTATGCCGAAATCTCCGTAGAGATTGTATCCGCGACAATATTATTTAATCCTTCATTATTCATTAATTGATATAACTCTTTCATATTTGGCTCGGACCACCTATTCTCTGTATTATGTTCATTTTATCTCCTGCGCAGAGCTCCGCCGAAGAAACAAATTTAAGCCAAATTGGGAAGAAATCCAAGAGATTTGCAGTAGCTTCAGCTCCCACAGTAACAAGACAATCTACCATTGATCCAGGACCAAGCAAGAAAGGATTGATTTTAGACACTACCTGTCTTGGCCTCGGCAACACTAGCTGGCAAAGCATCTATAATCTAGTTGAAGCTGAAGAGCCTGAAATGGTATTAGTGTGAGCTACTGCAGATTCAACTAGAAAGTTAGAAGCTACCCTAAAGGATTTAGCCGACTCCTATCTACACCGAATAGCAGCTCGAGAGAAAATTCTTCCGTATACAGATGTAGTAAGGTGGGTAGTTGAGGAAATCCCTGTTACAAATAAAACATTTTGTACAATCGACAGGAGAGTCTTCGACTCGTTTCAGCCTAATGATTTTAGGAAAATGTACCACTTACCTGAAGCAGAGAAGAAGTACAACAAAGCATTTCTGGAGAAGTTCAGGGATGAGAATGAAACTGAATCAGTGCCTATTTGGGAATGGAGACAGAACCCCGCAAGACATAAGCATGAACCCTCGGGTAAGTACTCTGTCGATTCATTATGTTCTCCTTATTGTTACGTCGGGGCGATGATGTGTAGGATTTGGGGATTACATGATTCCTCTAAATGGTTCCTTTAATGGAAGCGGCAGTCAATAGTGAGATAATGGATTGGGGAAATATATTATCTGATAAGTTAGCCACTGCTATCCTTGATTTTAGAAATAAAACTCGCGTCACCGATAGGTCTATTTCTCCGTTTTATTATAGTACCTATATTCTAGATACTCTTTGTTTCAACTCTGAATTTCCTGCGTTGGGGTGGAGATGGACTCCACAAGACCCATGCTGATTCACATTTATCACCAGAGGCTATGGAAATCCCATTATAAGGACCACCTGTATCAAATTTGTAATGGTTTTATGTTGCCCATTTACCATGCCATTTTTGACAAGCCTGCTCCGAAGATTTCCCCACAAGTAGAGATTGACCTAACCACTCTAGGAAACTGGTTCAGAGAGGATAAATTCACATACATAAGAGTTTTCGGCAGCCTTACCAGGCCTCATGTCCTTCCCTTGTATATACCTGACAAGCTATTGGCTAGAGAATTAGCCTATCAGATTACGTCCGCAAGAGCAACCAAGACTCTGAGGACCTTAAAGAAGCAGGTTTGGCCTCCTTTTCCTCTAAGGTGTGGTGTTTACACTCTACATGACTATAAGCATGCAGAGAATGAAGCAGAAAAGATAAATATGCTAAATCTCACCACCATTCCTAATAGGCGATTTGACCCAAGGAAAATCGTCTATAATGTACTTGAACAGGAAAAACTCACAAAGTTTGATCATAAAGAAGACTATTTTGATGACTTATTTTCTTTGGCGGAGTCATTATTTCAAGTCCAAACACTAGCTAAAATGAGATATAATGATGAAGGGTTAGTAGAATTCAATAAAATCAGAGAGCAGAGGTTGCAAACTCTGCCTTTGGATTTACTAGCTACTATCCCGACGACGCAATCAAGCGAGCCTGAACAGCGGCTCACCGACAAACCTCCTGCTACATCAAATATTCTTGAATAAGTACATAGGAAAGAGCAGGAGGAAGCACAAAGGAAAGAGCAGGATAAAATACAGGAGGAAGAGAAGAAAAAGGAGCAAGATAAGGGCAGCGAAGATGTTAATGTGGATACCCAAATTGATTTGAAATTTCTCCAAGAATGGTAGCAATTTGACTCCATCATAAGCAATCTGGAAGGTCCAAAAGGTGTTGATACACCCAAAGAGACAGATACACAGGATACAACATCAACAAAGGTTCCAAGTGAAGGAACCAACAGCCTACCCCCTAGTACAAACTTAGAAATAATTCCAAAAGATCCCTCGGATCAAATCATTTTGCAGGTGGAGGATATACCTCCATTAGATGTCTCTTACAGCCCAAAACACAGGGTCGTAGTAAAGAGATAGCGGAAAAGGAGAAGGCTTGATCAACCTTCCCTATTCCCAGAACAAACAGAGACAACCAACGTAGTTTGGAAAGAAGAGTTTGATCCTTCCAATGACCTAATGAAGCTTTCCCAATATGCCAGAGCATATTCGGTGGCCACCATGGACAAGGCATCAGACGTGAGTAATCTATTAAAAGAAAAGGACCAGGCAATTATTTTGTTGCAAACACAGTTGTCGGAGGCACAACAGAAAGTTGAACAATTATAATATCAATTGTCAACACAGCAGCAATTAAATAATCAAATGAATAAGCAGTTAATTGAATAAAAATAGAGAGTAGATTCAAGTGCGATTCAAAGGCAGAAAGAATTATCAGAAGCATTGGCAAAATTGAAGACGATGAATGAACTAATAGCGAAAACAACATATGAGCAAATTTCTCAGCTATAACTTCAAATAGAGAATTTCAAGAGTCTTCCACAACCTGCCGATTTCAGAACAGAGTCACTACAGATTAATAAGGCATTGGTGACATAGATAAGGTTGTTGTGTCATAATATTTCTCAGGTTGAGCCCCTTTGTGATATAACAGGATCAATAATCGATAAATCAGTTGATGCTAGATAGGATTTAGAGCAGGCTGATGAGACCTTGATAGATTTTCTTACTTGGCAAGAAACCAGTGAGGGACAGGCAAAAAATCTGCCCAAAATCCTAGAATCACATAAGGAAATCCTATTCTTAGAATGGCAGTCCCAGTTGATGAAAGCAAAGAGAGAAGTTTCTAGATGTAAATTATCCACACGTAGCTTGATTGAATTAATCAATAACACTCTCTATTTATCTAATATGATTTCGCAATGTACACCAGGAAAATTTCTATCGGCTAAAACATTGGAGCAAGCATGTAATCAAGAGTTGGAAAAGAATGGAAGATTAATTGTAGGTATTCAAAGTTTAACTTGGGACACCTATTGGTTGTTCCTAGTAAAACCATACAGCCAGAGAGCCACCCTCAAGTGTCTAACAGATGCAATTGATTGTATCATTCTTGATATACACGATGCCACATACTCGGCTTAGCTCCATTCTCGTCTCAGCCGCCCTCCAAAAGTGGAACTGATACTTGCAATCTGCCAACTCAGATCAAAGGGAAAACAGCCAGAGTGATGAATCATGCTGCCGACTACCAATAAACTTGCTGTGGAGAAAATATTCAAGATCCAGTTGTACCAATTAAATAGCATTTTATTTTTGTAGTTAGTTAGTTTAATTAAGTATTTATAGACCCTTTCATGCATTTAGAAAGGGTCCTCAGTTTTTGTATAAGGCTCAAACCTGGAAGTTGCACTACTGTACTTCCGGTATATTTTTATAAAGACTGGGCCAATTATTCCAAATTTTGACAACGAAGCTTTTATGTGGATGTGCACTATTGCCTTTATATGAAAGTATCTCTGAGTTGAAAGAAGGAATTCGAATTGTGATTGATATTGGGAATGATTTACAGCACATATGGTACTACTATCTATGATATGAATTCATTCTTTTTATGTGAATTGTTATTTGATTACTCTTGCTATTATTGAATATATGTATGTGTTTTCAACAGCATTCTTTATATTTTTCAATATTGGATGTTTAAAGGATGTTTTTCTTTTAGTCGTACATGTATCAGTAATATATAAAAGATAAGTGTAACAATGTTTTATTAATTACTTTGTTCAACTATTTGAACAAAGCAATTATTATATGAATGAATGTCTTTGTTTATCAAATAGAGTCATCTATATGCTTATTTGTGAGCAGATATTATCAAACGTTGCACTTAGGAATAGAAATTTCCCGGGATAGAATAGTTATTCGTATTTTCGCTTTTTAGATTAAGTCATTCATCCATTACCACTTATTAGAAAACCAATAACTCATCCATCCCCTTTTTATTCATCTTTGGGAAACTGGTCCCATTATCTCTAGTCAGAGCTACCATACCAAACGGAAAAGGAGCTAGATTAAGGTCTGGACCGAGTGGTTTTCCCAGATGTTGTTGCAACGATTTTCGTGGTATCAACATTTTTGGCGCTAGAAGGAGGGCCTGAACTATGAATGGTGAGTAAATAAAAATCTATAGACCATTCTGAGAGTAAATCTCCCTCCACCTCACCTCGGACCTCCCGTTTTCATTCTGGAACACCAATATCCAAACGAGAAGAAGAGGAATCAACTACCACTGCTCAATCCCATCATACTTCAGAACGATTAAGTCCTGAGTCTCCTAAAGTTCAGTCTCTCATCCAGAAACTTCAAGGCTTTTCCATATCACCACAGAAATCTGAGGTATCTCAAGGCAGTGAGACTTCGCAATTCAATCTACCTCATCCTCTCACCAGACTTCAAAGCGGAAAACTCAGTATTGAACCTACTGAGTTGCCTTTACTGAAAAGGAAAAAAGGCTAAAAAGAACGCTGAAGGATCTGACAGTGAGACCTTTTCTTCATCATCTTCCATGTCATCTTCTCCAGTGCGAAGTCAAACATCCACTCCCTCATTACATATTGTTGTTCAACAGGGATCACCAACTTCAACATCACAACCTATTCAATCTTCAATACCAACTCCTCCCCAAACACCTGGAACTTCATCGGCAATTGTTGTTACTTCTAAGATGGCTCAGAATCCATGGAATAGTCCTGGTGTAGTCACTATGCCTACACCATTACATCCATTACCTGATTATCTGGAGAAATGGTTACCAAAATTTAATCCAGATGCTGGAACATTAGCCAAAGAACATATTAACAATTTCATGTTATCAGTTAACCTAAAAGGAGTAACAGAAGAAGATGTTTTCGTTAGGATTTTCCCTTACACTTTGCAAGGATCAGCTGGGTCTTGGTATTTTTCCTTACCCTCTGGATCCATTACCAGCTGGAACATCTTTCAGGAGCAGTTTCTCACTAAGTATGGCGATGATAGATCTTTAGCGACACTAATTAATGATCTTTCAAATCTAAGGATTGAATCTAGAGAACCTATTAAGGATTTTAACTCCCGATTCAATAAACTCTTGAATAATATTCCGACAGAATCTAAGCCAAGCGAGCAAATCAGAAGTCAGTGGTATATAACAGCCCTACCTTCAAATATAGCCATTTTCGTAGATAGGGCTACAAAACCAACTTTAGCTGAAAACATGAAAGAAGCGCTTGTTGTAGATAAACACATTATTGCTTTAGAAAAGAAAGTTGCTCTTGAAGATAGGAAATCCAAAAAAGTTTCTTTTAAAGATGATTCAAAGAAGAAAACCCCTAAAGATCCATATGATATGGAGGGTCTACAAAAGGTCCTCAAAACAATGTCAAATGAAATGGTTGAAATCAAAAAACAAGTAGCGGAAACTTCAACAAAGAAGCCATTTAGGAATTTTAAGAAACCTGAGTCAAAACCACCAAATGTTATATCTAATGCAAACTCAGAACCTGAAGAAGAAGAAGAATATGAAACAATTTCACCATCTAATGAACCTGAAGAAGAGGAGGTTGTCGAATGCCATGGAATGTGGGACTTCATATTACCCAACTTCAACACAAAAAATGAACAAGAAGATTTCCCTGTGACTACTAGGAGTAAAGGTACTCCTGAACCTGTTAAGGCAATTTCAAAGAAAATGAGTGCAGGTACTACTACTACAAAGGAAAAGGTACCCACGAAGAAGTCGGCCGCAACATCACCTCAAAATCAACCATCATCCTCAAATATACCTTCAACATCTAAGACGTTGGTAGTATCGAATTCAGTGGATTACAATATTACTGATGATATGAAGAAGACTAAGGCAAACATTACTATGTTTGAACTTAGCAAACTCAAACATCAGCAGAAATTGCTTCTTAAGGAACTAAATGCAGTACCTTCTTCGCCTCTTCCTAGTGCTAAAGCTGCAAATGATTCAGGTCAACCACCTTCTGGTAGAATTGAAGCTACTAATACAATTTTAATTGGAGACAGATCAAATTCCCATGCTCCCCCTTTCCTCTTGACCTATGAGATCTATAATCGAAACCTACACAATTGTTTGATTGACTCAGGGGCATCCTCTAATATAATGCCAGCTTTAGTTTGCTCCAAACTGAACATCGAATGCCAAAAGTCTGCAATTCATATTGTGCAGTTGGATAGAACCAAGGTCCAGGTTTTAGGGGAAATCAACTCTGTAACTATCAGGTTATCAGCTGATCCACGGGTGGTTCAGAGAATTGATATTTTAATTAACGATATACCTGAATTTTATGGTTTAATATTGAGTAGGGATTGGTCTGAGAAACTCCATGGTTATATTTCTACCGATTTGATCCGGATTTAAACAGGAACGCAACAAATTACAGAGATAACCATATACACAAATATGCAGCGGAAATAATACTTCATTTCATTAATGGAAAATACTGAAATATGCTTACAATCAGAAATGGAAATAAACTAGCTAGGGCGATGGTAGCTATCTCTGAGAAGAGATGTGTGGGATACATGCCTCTGAACTGACTTACAATGAGGCTCGAAGGCCTATTTATTGTTGAGAAACAATGAAAAACCCTTAACATTCCAAAACCTAACCCTAGGAGATGAAACGCCAAACTGTGGGCCCCGTTTGGGGGTAAGTTGGTACATCAACTTCCCGGGGTCGTAACTTTAGCATATGATCTCCGTTTGACGCGTACAATAGCTCATTAGGAAGATCTATTCGAGCACTATCATTGTTGGAATGGGCAACATCGGTCCATTGCATGGACCCATGTTGCCCCTGGATTCCCCAAAAAACATCGGTTAGGGCCTCAAAACGGCTCCGGAAGTTCAGGACCCGAAAAACTGCTAAAAATAGTAAGTTGTGCTACAATTAAGGAAACTGAAAATGCTGAGAAAGACAATGGTGGGGGTCCATGTGGACTTGGCAGGTGGCCACCAATATCCACCTGGATCATCAACCCTGACCACTAAAACTATAACCCCTAGGCGAATCATGTTACCACCACGAGGTTGATTATGACCACTACAACTATAACCCCTACATGAAGCAATTTAGCACCAACACCATGTCCATAGGTAAACTCAAGGAATTTGAACCTAGAACCTTGTGGTACATAATACATCATTGTCACAGTCATCACCAATTAAGCTACAACAATTTATTTTTATTTTTAATTATATTTTAAATTAATTAAATTATATACTTTTAACTTTTAGTACAAAATTTCAATAGAATTTTAGAATTATCACAAAATGTGCATAATTTTGTAATTTGACATATTAAGAAAGAGATTAAAGAACCCACTAAAAAGTATCAATACCTCACTTCCACATTGGTATATGGTGAAAAAAAATTAAGTTATCTTTAGGTAATTGCGCATATTATCAATAAATAAGTACACTTTAATTCATTTGAAAATCCAAAAAAATCCTAAATATTTTTATTTAAATATATTAGAAAAAAACTAGTGTAACCTTCCCTACCACCCCCTTAGACATCCCAAGACTAGAGGGAGGTGTTACTTTCAACTAAATCAATGCTTATGGTATCATCATGAAGATGGGATTACAAAATTTCTTCTAACCCAAAGTGTTTAAAACCGACTTTCAATAACACCATCATGTTCACCTCGTCAAGAGCTTTTCCACAATATAAATTTTTCCTCAAACTCACCTTTCCATTGAAAGTTATGCCCATTTGAAGATTGGGTCGCACAACCTCACCATATTAGCAAGGATTTACCACATTTCACTTCTACCCCATGTGAAATACATTGTGGAACCCACTATGTCACAATTCCTTAGTGGCAGCAAATTGTACACCCATTCTTAAGAATTGCAAGCATTCAATCATCTACGACACGTCATACATCTTGGGACCCACTAACAAAGACGAATTTTCGTCGCGTGATTTTTTCTAACCCACACCCATGGTAGGAATGCATCGCTTCAATATCATCCATTTGATGAAAATGCTATTGATCGTTTGATGCACCAGGTAACTCTTCATGGCTCAAATGCCAATCCTATTTTTGCTCAATATAATCTACAACCATTGGATCTACTCGATGATCATTGTTAGATTGTATTAGGATTTAATGTCCTATTCAACCCTCATGCAGGTTTGAACCCAATACAATGCTAGTTCTTTATGGATATTGTACCATCAGACCAGTGTTCTAGTCTCTAAGTTGTCAGAGAAGTTAAGCCACACAATGACCCTAAAATTGAGAAAACTTTTCAAAGGAAAATACTTACAAACCTCTCAATTAAATTAATTTATCAATAATTAAAAAAATTCTAAGTATAACTTAGGAAAATAGATTAATTAATGGGTATTAATTGAGGAAATCGATTTTTCTCTCTAGAATTCTAGAAATGTAAATTGACGAAGTCTAAGATGGTGTGATACCTCAATCATGGTAAGATGTTGGTTGTTGATGCTTCAGCTCAGAGATTATAAGAGAAAATGAAAGGGGCTTGGTGAAGACAAAATTTACAATTTATAGATTACATTTTGTTAGCAAGGCAGTTTGATTCCCTATTTTAGAGTATTTAGTGAGGGTGCAGTTCGATCCGAGGATAAGAGAGTAGAAATAGTTTGCAACAGTGAGAATTTCCATAGAAATTCTTAGGAGGTTCTAAAATTTATAAAGTGAAGGAAGGAACTTCAAATTATCTAGCAAGAAGGTTGTATTCTATGTTGCGAACTGTAGAGTTTTCTAGTGTGAATTACCAAAAGAATGATAAATTCAACAACTAGTGTCTGGATATATTCCCAGGAGCATGAGTGAATTATTTCCATAGGCACAATAAGGAAAGACGAATCATCTAGAGTTTATTGGGAGGTAGAATTATTTTTATCTAACAAGCATTGCACATTTCAGTCCAGTAGTGTGAATTAGGTGGGAAGTGTGAGTTTTTCAAAGAAGGACAGACTGAGTAGTTGTGAGGGAAAATAATGTTCCCATTATATTTATAGTGGAGATCAATTTCTGAAGGATTGTTAATTGGGAATCTAGTTGTAATTCTCTATATTTGTTACATAATAATAAAACCATTGTTTACTACACCAATTCTCCCTTCATGGTTTTTCAGGGACAATTGTACAAAAATTATGATGTCATTTTATTTTGTGTCTGCATCTATTTCTCAGTTCCATAATTTTAATTTCTACAACCTTTTTTATTAGTGAATAATTGTAGTGTGAATTATTCACTATTTTCCATTAATAATTTACCATTAGACAAATAAATTGTATTCATTTAGGAGAATAATATATGGCTTCTACAGTTCAAGGAATTTTCACATGCTATAAAAGAATTGAAGATCATATCAAAGACTTAGATGAAAATCGAAAAGAGGTCATGCAATTTCGAAGAGATATATACAGAACTATTTCTAGATCTATGGAGGCTAGCTAGGTAGTGCAACTTACAAGAGGTAGGAAAATCGATTTCTAGTTTAGGGTAAAGGAAAAGTTTGAGTTTTTCGAGAACCAGTAGCAGTACGAAGTAGCCTTGTTAGAGAGGGTTTCTAGTGAGAATATTACTTGATTCATAGAGGAGATATAACATATAATATTTTCAACAAGGATTTTGTAGTTGCAGATCAATGAAAGAAAGGTTGAGAAAAGCACACACAAAGGGAATTTCCTATAAAAGTCCTAGAGGGCTTCCATTTTTTCAATTTGTAGGAAAGGAGGCCATGGTCGCAAGCATAGGAGGCTATGTCGAGATTTCTAGTCCAGGTAATGTGAATTTTAAGATGAGGAGAGCGTGTGCCAGACACGGAGAAGGACATCTAGAAGGTATAGCGAGTTGATTAAAAGAGGAATAGTAGGTAATGTGAATGCTAGGAAGCACACTAGAGGCAAGTATAGGAGTATATCTACACATTTACTACAGAGAGTGCAAGTTTAGAAGAAAGGCCATGATAGGCTTCCAAAAGGAGAACATGATTTCCAATGTATATTGCCTTATCTGAGTTTCACATAGATGGCCACAATAGGAGTTAGAGGTCAGGACAAACTGTATGGATCCTTTAATATTAGCATATAGAAAGCCATGATACAATTCGTATTAGATGAGCATGGATTGAAGGAATTTATCACAAATGTAATGGAAAATCCAATAGATCCACAACAACTGGAAACCTTCAAGAAAGAGATGGCCAATACCAAGAGGACGGTCCTATATGGAATTCAGGGTCATAATGTCCCACATATTGTAGATAAGAATACAATAAAGTACATGTGAGATGTCATTGTGAAGCTATAGAAATGTTCACCTAAGTATCAAGAAATTATTCTCATGGATAAGCTAAGGTCAATTAGAATGCAAAAGGTCAAGGATGCTACATACTATCTCACAAGGATGAAGAGAATCATATACAAATTTGCAGCCATTGGAGATAAACTTTCACATAGTGAGATGATCAACACAACACTCAATAGGTTCTTCAAGTAGTGACATACATTCGTCCAAGTGATCTCTGGATGAGATAAATTTCTAGGTTGGGAGTGCCTATAGAGTGAACTCACACAAGAGGATCTAACACTCAATGTCACAGTGGGTACTATAAGCATCAATAGAAAGGGAACAAAATGTGAAGAAGGGTCCTAATCAAGGACAAGACTCAAAGGGAGAGAAGAAGAAACACTTGTCGATGGTCAAGTGCTTTAGATTTTGTGAGTTTATTCACTACATCATGTACCATCAAAAAGAAAAGAAGGAGAAAAAGGGGTAGTTGGCAACAACTTTCATAGAGATCGATGACTTGATCTTCAGATTGGAGGAGTTTTCATTGATATCATCAATAGCTCCAAATGGAGGAGGAGAATGATACTTCAAATTTCTAGTATAGGCATGGTCCATGGAAGAGAATTAGGTCATCTAAACTAGATCCTATTATTATTCACATTCATCAATACCTTCCCTATAAGAGCCCAAAGTATCGAGTAGTAGGAGGATGAAGGTGTCAACAAGGTACTGTGAGAACTTTTGGGACAATGCAAAGTTAGTTGCAGTTAGATATTTCATGGATAGTTTCAGAGCTAGTTTTGCATAATCAAATGCTCCGTAAACAATGCAAATATAGATGTTTTCGAAGACTCAAGGGACAATTCCATATCTAGTTGTAGGGACATAGTAAATCTATGAAAGTTTGAGACTAAGAGGGGGTCTTTCTTCAGAGGAATATTCCCTATGGAAGATTGATCTTGATGTTTTTAGGAGAGATCAAGTTTCTAGTTGAAAATACAATTTTCAGGAAATTAGTGTGATTAGGGAAGCAATGTGAATTGGTTAGTTACAGGTAGTAGGTGCAGTTCCACCCAAAGAGAGACTCCATGATAGGGTTTCCATCTAAGATATTTCACAATCTTACTTAAAGGGAGATAGACACTAACCATTGTAGTGGCTGTAGTGGAAGTGTAGTGATAGCCACATCGTAGAAGTAGTCTTGTGGTACCAATAGTAGAGTATCACATATTTTTTCAACTATAGTTGATAGCAAGTTACTCAAGGTATACACAATGGCATGGTGGAAAATGTTTGCCAGATTAGCTTCTTCACAATGATTTCCAATGACACGAAGTCAAGTTATTTTTAAATGTCAAGAAAGGTTTTGTAATAGATGTCAAATATCATTAGTGTGAGATAGCTCAACTAAAGGTTGTTCATTAGGGAAAAAATGAGCAGAATAGATAGATTATGGTGGATAACACCTTCCTCGCTAAGCGAGAGAGTTATTTTTTTATGGATATGGTAGTATTAGTTATGTGTTCTAGAATCTAAGTGCTAGAAAGGCTAAGAAACACAAGGACTCCAAAACCAGAAAAGGATTTGAGAGAGAACACTTAGAAAACCTATCAATTAAATTAATTGATCAATAATTCAAAAGTTCCTAAGTCTAACTTAGGAAAATTGATTAATTAATGGGTATTAATTGAGGAAATCATTTCTTCTCTAGAGACTTGAAAAAGTGACTTGACAGAGTCTAATATGATTCGAGCCATCAATAATGATTAGATCTTGGTCATGGATGCTTTCGCAAAAAATTATAAGAGCAAGTCAAAGTTGATTGGAGAAGACATTTTACAATTTGCAGTTTACAACTTGTGAGCAATGCAGTTCGAGCTCCCCAATTCATAGTATTCAGTAAGGGTGCAGTTCGATCCAAGGGAGAGGGAGTAGCAGGAATTTGCGGTAGTGAGAACTTATGGAGAAATTCTAAGGAGTTTATCTAGTTTCTGGAGTCAATGATGCAGGAGCATTCAGACCAAGGAAAATCATTGTAAATAGTAGAGATAGGGGGTCATGCATTTTATGAAATAGTTTTCTTAAGTATCAAGTTAAGGCAATATTTAGGCCTTTAAGTGTGATTTAATTAGATAATGGTAGAATATGTAAATTCTCTCAAAAATAAATAAATGAGAACATGAGTGGTAGAAGTCAAATCCAACTCTTAAACAGTTCCATGATTCTAGGAACAAGAGAGAGCTTTTAGGCATTAAATGGAAAGCTGATAAGAAGACTTTTCTATTTTAAAACAGAGGAAAAGATGGAATGGATAAAGTGTCAAGGAGACTTATCTGCCACATATGCATGCATGCAGGGAGCTTTAGGGATTTTGTTAGAGGGGTGATCGGATCCTCTAATGATCCAATCCAATGCATTCTTATAAATAAGTGAACCTGTGTGTTCAATAGGACGAGGCCACTAATAGGAAATCAAGCATGTGTGTGTGTGTGTGTGTGTGTGTGTGTGCGCGTGCGTGCACGAGACCTAAGAGTATCGAATGTAATCATTGCTTTTTATATTAATATAGGCAAAGTTATTTCCTGACTGTTTTAGAATATTAAAGTATTCCATGTATGAGTTTATTGTGAATTCGTATGTTCTACAACAAGTTGCAGGCAGAATTCTAAAGGATGCAAAGGGATGGATTGATTCACAGGAATCATAATGGATTTTGAATCCAAGTGAAGAGACAGAGGAAGAATTTGAGGAATGGTGTAGAAAGGTTGTGCTTAAGAGTTAAGCTCAAATAAGTTGATTCGTAGAAGGCGGAGTTCTAAAGAACAAGCAGAAAAAGAGAAGCACGATTCTGAAGAATCGAAAGGGGCCATCGAGTCCAATTGTAGCATTAGAGAGGAGCTCTGAAGAGGAGTGAATTTAAGCCCTAACGAGAATGACTTGAGCAGTAGAAGAGTGGAAAGTAGAGCCTTCGAAGAAGCCAAACTACAAAGAAGAAACTAAAGGAAACATGGAAAAATAAGTATAGAGAGTCGAGTGAAAAATTGAAGTATGGACGCTCAACAGTCGTTGGATCATTCAGATCAATGGCTGAGATTAAATCACGGTGGAAGAAAGCCTTTTAAAGTCTTTGGAGTGAGTCATTGATTTATAGCGATGAGCGATTGCCGATGGAATGAGGACCGTCAGATCAAGATCTAGATCGACGGTCTAGATCTAATCACAAATCCCCATATCGAAGCCAGCAAATGACTGGCGACAATGGTTTAAGCAAGGACTGATCACCAAGAGCGATAAAACGAATCAGAGGTATCGGGATATCAGAATCGATGTATGGAGAAGACTTGTGTTAATACAAAGGGCCAATGGGTAGTAGACCCGACGCATTTATAGATGCGGGTTCAATGGATTTGACGTCCGATATATATTTTGTAGGTGTTTTCCTTTGTAAACAGGATAGCGAAGAATAAAGCGCCGATATTTTATTTCTCGAGTTTGTAGGGAAATCACATAACGGGAGATGGAAGGAATATATATATGTATAGCCGTGGAATATAGCCGATAGCAATTGTGATGAGGTTTAGCCTCGAAATCGATGCCGAAACCGTAAGTAAAGTGGAAAAGAGTATATTTACATAAGTTTCCATTGTAAAGGTATTTACGCATATAGAATGGTTTTATGTGTTAAATATGTATTAGCCAAAGGTTGAGAGGACTAATTATATATATATGTCTAACGATGGATGGATATGCTGAAAATTCTTCGTTAGGTGTCATATGAAGGTTATAAGAGTAGATAGAGTTCTGATAGGAGTTAATGGCGAGGTGATTTGGTTCCGATTCAAAGGAATTGGTGGTGAAGGGCCTTAACCATATATAAATATGAAGTTTGAATCCTTTGTGAGTCTATTGCCTTGGACAGTTGTGTTAGGCACTCTTATGAAATCTGTGGGTATGAGTGTGGGTGTAGCCCTGCACCATTAGTGGTATCAGAGTAGAATTGAGGTCAAAGAAGAATTACTATCAAAGTAGAAATAAAGTGGGGAATATTTCTACGAAAAGGAATTTGCAAAGAGGAAAAGGTCATGTGCTGAATGATAAATACTATGGTGGGAGATTGTAGCAGTTCCAGCAGAGGATTGAAGCAGGAATAGAGGATTCCTTGGAGGAAAGAGAAAGCAATATTTCTTAACGAAAGTTCTGAAGGAAAGAGGACTTGGAGACAAAACAAAGGACAATCCATTCAAAGGACAACTAGAATGCTGAAACAAGATCATGCTAATATCATGGAAGTGAGGTAATGTGTTTTGTTTTAAATTAGGAATGTGTGTTTTTTATACTAACGCATAGGTGACAGCAAGAGAAGCTGTGAGAAGAACGGGTGACTCCTTAAAGACAGAGTAAGGAGAATACTCTAAAGGAGAAGTGGCAGTGAACCTGAAGAATCCAACAAGAGATTAGAGAAAGAGGACAACTGAAGTGTTCTCAAGAGAAAGTGAGAGATTGTAGAAGCCTAGAAGGAGCAAAGGTGTTGCTAAAGAAGAGGTTCTATATAGAGGACCCATGCTTACCAAAAGACTAAGTGAGAAGAGCTTAGTGAGGTAAGATTCTAGCCAGGAGGATTAGCTATTACAGAGGCTTGTTGCAAAAATGCTCATGAAGAAAGAAGAGAAGAAGATTAATATTAGTTTTAGTCTTTGAATCCTTCCTCCAGTGATCAAATATGCTCTTAAAAAGTGGTCTCAGATTTTCAAAGTCAAATTTTGTCATTTCAGTGAGTTTTCAAGTAAAATTTGGTCAATAGGTATTAGGTCTAGGGTTTGTTTTCACTCCTTCCAAGTTTTCCAAGTATTGGTCCATGTCACCATTCAGCTGAGTGTATCATCATTCAAATATTTTTCATCATCATTTCAAGTTCCAATGGGTCATTTTACACCTTGTTCGTGCTTCAGTTGTACCTAGGTAAGATTCATTTCCCTCTCCTAGGGTTTTGAAGGTAATTTCTCTTGGACGGTCAGATCATCAACAAAAATTGTGTCCTGATGTTAATATATCTTCCCCTGTCCTTAATATACCTTATTAAACATTTCCCATCACTGATATCCCTCAAATTCCTCATTTTCCCACAAACCCTAGTTTCTTGCTAAGATTTGACAGTTTTCTAGGCTAGGCCTGTGTTTTTCCCTTTTGGACCCCTTCCCCTCACTCAATATTTGAAATTCCACTTTCCCTTGTTTCCTAACATCCATCCCTACTTCTCAAAATCTTGTCAAGAATTCAGAAGCCCCTTATCCTGTTCATTTGACTTCATTTCAACAAATCCCATGTTCCACACCTCGAGATAGGTTTTACTCAAATGTTGTTTTTCAGCAAGGAAAAATGAATTTGGAAAACGTGAGAGAGGTTTTTGTCCAAAATAGGGCAAGGAAGAAGAACACCCTTCAAGTTTTACACAAGTGTCACGGTTTTAGAGAAATGTCAAAAATATAGTTGCCTTAGAAGAGTTGCTGCACCTCTGAAGTGACCTAGGGAAAACTAAGATTTCTCCTAGCATGGTTGGCCAAATGAATTACCTGATGAGTAAAATGATAATTAGACACAAAGAGCTTCCTAGTGAGCTATCATGAGCTCAATTTGGAGTTGAGAAACACCTTCAAATGTTGACTTCAACAGCACTATGCATTTAGGCAGCTTCATTTTGCATATTTTGACTAGTCGTGGGAGATTTGACTTTTGATAGGGAAAATGACCTCCAAATTGGAAAATTAAAGATTTTATGGAAGGTAGAATTGATAATATTTCCAACAAGCTATCCTACACCCAATTTGGACACCAGGAAGGCCTCCAAAACGTGATCTGAATGTCGCACTATGCATAGAATCAGTGGCGCAGCGCATAGAAATTTTCAACACAGGCTTTTCCAATAGGTGCCCGGTGCTACGCTTTTGATGGGGGCCTCCATTTGCAAAAAAGTTTACATTTTTAAAATCAACATGAAAAAATATGCATGCTCAGAAATGGTTGAGAAATTTTGACAAGTTCTGGACCTCCAAAAGGGCCAAAAACACCCAAAACGTGCCCTCTCTGCCACTTTTTTGTCACACAGGAAGAAGTATTGGGCAATTTATTTTTTGGAGGGGAAAATGGACTCCAAATAAAAAAATTCAAGTTGTCCCAAAAATTAGACTCATCGAGCTTTCCAATGAGCTATTCTTTGCCTGATTTGGACTTTGGGAAGCCTTCCAAAGCTGGCCTGGAAAAAGCATTACACATAGGATCACTAGTGCTACGCACAAGAGTAAAATTTGCTAGTTTTGCCTATTTATTCAGAATTTTGCCTAGTTTGCTGTCAGTTTGACTTTTTCTTCTCTCTTGGTCAATTAACGATGTAATATGATGTAACTTGATGTACTAGGATGTGAAATATGATGAAAAGTGACTTGAGGAGGTAGATACATCAGTTAGAGTTGGTTTGAGGATGAATGAATCAATTTCCACAGTTTTAGAGGCAAGTTGTTCCACTGCCTATTTTTTAGTTCCTAGTTTAGATCTTGTTGAAATAGCTCCTTGACTCATGGATTCGACCCCTAATGGGTAGCATAGGTGTTTTTATGCCTATATCTTGTACTTTCTTAGTCATTTGTCAAGATTAGACTCTTGTGGATGCATTGAGCACTATTGTAAATCACTTCTCAGTTTGGCAAGGAAATGAACTAGGGTTTTGTACCATTTTGTGGGATTCTTGTGGTAATGTGAATTAGCATTGTTTTCTCATTTGTTACTTAGGTTATCTTATGTGGATATATGCCATCATCTCTCTTTTTCTGCATAACTAAATGAAACAATATTAAAGGGTGGAATCCATTGGTGTTTCAGTGCTCTCCCTTGGGGTTTATTTATTTTTAAATGTTTTCTACTATTTGAAGAGGACTCATGAAACTTGGATGCCCTCTAAAACTCCTCACTAGTCTTTAAACTCACCATCACATTCATTTCAAAGTGCTAAAACACTTTCCTACCTCGCCCCACAGAAACCTCTCCAAATCTGAGTTGATTTCCCGGACCCAAAGCTACCTTCTTCATCTGATCTAGCAACCAACCATTAAAATCAATCAAATTCCTTTGATCATATATCTAGCATAAAACTATTATTCATATCAGTCATCTCAAGCCTTAATTGCCACATTTTCTTTGAGATTGACAAGGAGAGAGCCCTCTCCCAACCTGGTAGGGCTAGCTACTAGGTTAGGCATGGTTTGATGTCACCCTAGACCTACCTTTCTCAGCCTAAGGTAGATTTAGGCCATAAAAATGACTATTGATAGTCATCATAGAGGTTCATTGAGAAGCCACAATAGAAGAAATGAGAAGAAGGGTGCCAAGGCAAATTGCAAGAAGATGAGTCAAGAGGAAATTGACAAAGAGGTTTTCGAATTAAAAGAACAACTCAATGCATTAAGGACAATTTTGAGGAAAGCCAGAGACCAGTTTACGTCTTGAGGAAGAAGCCAGTAGAATGGCATGAGATGCAGAGAAGGCTGCAACAAAAGAAAGTGAAGTGGTTGAAGGGAAACCTCAAGGAAGTTGATGATCCGGATTTAAACAGGAACACAATAAAATATAGAGATAACCATATACACAAAGATGTAGCTGAAATAATGCTTCATTTCATTAATTGAAAATACCGAAATATGCTTACAACTAGAAACGGAAATAAACCAGCTAGGGTGATGGTAGCTTATCTCTGAGAAGAGATGTGCGGCTACATGCCTCTGAACTATTCCGAACTGTGTTACAATGAGGCTCGAAGGCCTATTTATTGTTGAGAAACAATGGAAAACCCTTCACATTCCAAAACCTAACCCTAGAAGATGAAACGCCAAATTGTGGGCCCCGTTTTGGGTAGATTGGTACATCAATTTCCCGGGGTCGTAACTTTGGCATACGATCTCTGTTTGATGCGTATGATAGCTCGTTAGAAAGATCTATCCGAGAACTACCACTTCGGGAAGGGCAACATCGCTCCATGGACCCATGTTGCCCCCAGATTTCCCAGAAAACGTTGTTTAGGGCCTCAAAACGGCTCCGGAAGTTCAGGACCCGAAAAAACTACTAAAAATAGTAAATTGTGCTACAATTACAGAAACTGAAAAGCTGAAAGAGACAGTTGTGGGGGTCCAAATGGGATAGGTGGGTGGCCACCAACATCCACCTGGATCATTCCTCCCCCCTTAGGAAGCAATGGTCCCCATTGCGTTGAGTTCCTCCCTGAGATGAGGAAGCTTCTACTGAGCTGGGTCGCTGGTGAGCTATTCTGTAATCTCTGATGTGTCCAAAAATGGTGGGAAGCATGGTCGACGGCGATCCACATTGAACACTCGGTGCAAGCGAAGGAATGGAGAAATGTTGTGCTTAAAAGCATTGTTGCCCATAGCCTTGGAATTGGTGTAAGGACCATGTCGGAGTGGTCAGAGCTTCTGATGGGCTCCTGTAAGGCATTCTTTCTACAGATGTAACCAAACTTTGTCGCCCACCTGAAACTTATGTGGTACCCCTGTGGCTAAGGAGAAGTTGTTCCTGTGTTCTGTCATGACTGTCTCCCTCTACTGCTGCTGCTGCGTGGAGGAACCCTTTGCGGGGGTCATGGATGTAGCAACATTCTTCCCCTTACTTTGGGAGTGAACCATACAGATGAATTTCCTATTCTGGGGGATGAGCTTGCTGCCTTTCTTAGCAGTGATCAAAGATGTGGTGGTAGGCGGGGCTACCTTCGGTATCCTGTATAATGAATTATTCAAAGAAATAATGACAACACGAGGCCTTGACTCATACACAGCATGTCGCCTCCACAAGTATGGCTGGCCTAATAGTACATCACAAACATCCAGAGGTGTAACATCACACAATACCTCGTTTGTGAATGGTTTGATGCTGTAGGGAAGGCAGCACTACTGGTGAACTTTGAGATCTCGTCCTTCATGAAGCCACTCGATACTGTACGGCTGCGGGTGTGGTGTAGTCGGTAGGCCCAACTGCTTCACGACTTCTGCTGAAATAAGGTTCTTTTGGCTGCCATTGTCGACAATGAATTGCAGCGTCACACCCTTCACCCACATCTGTGAGTGGAAAAGACGTTCATCTTCCTCTGGCTCTTCGGGTTCATTCTTTTCGATCTTGGCAATGGCAACAGTGGCGCTGGGATCCGCATCAATGATCTATTTCCCTTTGCCATTCCCCTTGTCGGGTTCTGGCTCAGGGTCGGAACATGCATCTGATTCGGAAGCCTTCAACTCGGCCACCAATGACTGCTTGGTCCAACACTCACTTGTGTTACGAGTGGGACTCTTGTGGAGCTCACACCACTTTCTTGTGTCCCTCTTCGGATTCGTGGTGTTGTTCTCTTCTTGCAGCTTCGACGGGTTGTCTTGGGTCACCCCGCCTTGGCTTTGTCCTTTGGGCTTTGGATTTGCAGATCCAAAGTCTCGCTTCTTCTGTTTGAACTTTTGCTCGATTTTGACAACGTATCGGTATGCTTTGCGGAGTGAGGAGATGTTCAAGAACTCCATCTCTTCCTGGATGTATCTATGTAGGCATCTGCGGTATTTGAGCACTAGATGCAGCTCAGAATCTTTGATACCCAACTGTGTGTGAAGGGTATGAAAAATGTTTGTGAACTCTGGCACATCTTGGTCTCGTCCCTGCCACAGTGTGGTCCATTTGATGTATTTGTCCCCATAGCTTTTGACAGGGTAGTACTGCTCGTTGATGGCACCTCAGAATGAATCCCAAGTGGATGCAGCTGAAAATAATGAGCCTGTGCTTTCATCCTTCTGCTCGGAGTAGGTTTCCCACCAGTCCTTGTCGTGGGGGGCTGCTTTGAGAAGAGCGAAAACAATATTTTCCCGACTCGAAAATTCATGAACAGAAAAATAACCCTCTAGCAGATTTAACCATTTATCTACGACATCTGTGTCTATTTTACCCTCGAAGATGGGGATTTCAAAATTGACTTGTACCTTAAAGGCCGTGGCATTTCCAGAGTAGCTGCTGGAAGCTGATGCATCACCTCTAGGTAGCCGCTAAAGAATCTGCGCAAAACTGTCCATCATCGCGTTTTGTTGTCGCTCGAGCGCTTCTTCGAGCAGGAGTTTGATAGGATCTCCTACTCCCTTGTCTTTCTTCTCATCTACCATGGGAGGCCGTCGGGATTTTTGAGGCTGGTCTTGCAAAGGTTTGACCAGTTCAAGCCCTAACTCCATATATCCCGACCTCGTTCGGGACATGCAAAGAAAAACAGAGAAAAAGGAAACCGCTCTGATACCGTTGATCCAGATTTAAATAGGAAAGCAATAAAATATAGAGATAACCATATACACAAAGATGCAGTGGAAATAATGCTTCATTTCATTAATTGAAAATAATGAAATATGCTTACAACTAGAAACAGAAATAAACCAGCTAGGGTGATGGTAGCTTATCTCTGAGAAGAGATGTGCGGCTACATGCCTCTGAATTGTTCCGAACTGTGTTACAATGAGGCTCGAAGGCCTATTTATTGTTGAGAAACAATGGAAAACCATTCACATTCCAAAACCTAACCCTAGAAGATGAAACGCCAAATTGTGGGCCCCGTTTTGGGTAAATTGGTACATCAATTTCCCGGAGTCGTAACTTTGGCATACGATCTCCGTTTGACGCGTAGGATAGCTCGTTAGAAAGATCTATCCGAGAACTACCACTTTAGGAAGGGCAACATCAGACCATGGTCCCATGTTGCCCCTAGATTTCCCAAAAAATGTCGTTTAGGGCCTCAAAATGGCTCCAGAAGTTCAGGACCCAAAAAAACTGTTAAAAATAGTAAATTTTGCTACAATTACAGAAACTGAAAAGCTGAAAGAGACAGTTGTGGGGGTCCAAATGGGATAGGTGGGTGGCCACCAACATCCACCTGGATCAGTTGAGTTAGAAATGGAAGAATCCATTCGTGAACCAGAACAAGGAGAATTTCTGAGAGATAGTGAAGATGCAGACTTGAAGACTGAAACTTCAAGTAAGGCCGAAGGGTCACATGGTTTTAAATCTGACAATTTGTGTATGTTTGCAAGTGAAGGAAAATTGGTTGATATTGTCATGATGAAGGAAAAATACTAGCAAAATCAAAATTCTATTATGGAAGAAGATGAGGTAGATAGATCTCATATACAACTTGTGGAAGATGTCGAGCAACTAAGTGAAGGGCTTGAGGAGATTGAAGAAGAGACCATTGAAGAATTTCTGAATCATATGAATGATTTAAAATAGCAAGGAGATATGACGGCTGAACCAGCAAGTGAGGCCATAGGGTCTTATATTTTTAAAACTGATAGTTTGTGTATGATGGCAGCTATTATAGGAGAAAAATGGACATTTGAAGATATCTTTAGATGAGATAAACAACAAGGGACTGAAGGCAAACTTGAGGAAGAGACTATATTAGCTGAAAACATAGTAAAGGATCATTAATTCACTATAATGATAGGCACAGTAGGTATAGCCATTGAAATTGTTGAGACAGACAGTAGGGAAGAAGGAAATCTACTGAAGGATGTTAAGAAGGAGGAAACCTATGCAAAGGATTTAACCTTGGGAAAAGCAACACTAACAAAGGAGTTCTTTGAAGAGGATGGACAATCTTTTGAAGATATCGAAAGTCTGGAGGAGTACTCTAGGAGAATAGAGTATGATGGAGAAGACCTTTTGAATGAGGGAAGTAGTGATTTTCTACAGTAGAAAGACCTTGAGATTACAAGGATCAAATGAAGACAATGTTTTAATACTGTAACACAACATGTAAACGATGAATCTGGAAGAAGAGAGCATTGTGATGAAGTTCTTGCTAAGTGTGAAGAAGAGACTAAACTACTGGAGAAACTAATGAGAGAACCAGATGGTAGAACAGAAGCTGTAGTTACAATTTCTGAAGAAGAAGATGTCTCTCAAGTAGGGATGGAGATAGGAATATGCAATAATTTGTTTGCAAGTTCATTGAATAGCATGAATGAGTATGAGTATGTGATCAAAGAGATTGAGCAGAGATTGTTAGAAGATGGTGAAGAGGAGGTAGGAATCAAACAATTTCAAAGTAAAGATAACCAGCAACAAGTTAAAGGAGGAGGAGTTCACTATAGTGGACAAGAGTAGGAAGGCATCATTAGAGCAGATGGTGTGGAAGAGAGACTAATCGACAGTCTCCTGAATTCTACTGAGAACTTGAATCATCATATTGATATGCTGATAGAGGAAGAGGAGATAGAGCAACAAACTGAAATGTTGCCAAAGTAAGAAGAGGCACCATGGCGTCATGTTTTCAATTTTAACACGTGCTTTCTGAATAAAAGTTTTGCGCAACTGCTGGAGGAGATTTGGCACAGGTGACTAGCCAAGTAAATATGAAAGAATAAGACTTCATGGAAGAATTCAATCCATGGAACAAAGATGTTAAATTGCTAGAGATAAATGCTAAATAGTCATGATTCAATCATGAAAGATGGTAAGGATGATAGGGAGGCAGCAAAAATGGCAGCGTGTCATGCGGAAAGAGTTATGTTTGCGGATAAACCTAACCTCCCTAGGAGTCTAAGACTCTCTAGTGACAAACAAACCAAACAAGAGCAATCCTTCCCTAAATACACGTTATTCTATGAGAGATCAAGTGTTTTTCGATCTTACCTTAGGTCCAACGCTTGTTGTAGCAGTCCAGCCTTGCTGATCCAGATGAGCTCCTCCTTCACTTTAAGACCTGCATACACTAACAAAGCAAAAGATTACATAACACCTGAATATTCATCATAAAACAAAGCATATTCATCACATAGACCAAGGAGTACATGAAATAATTCATTAACAACAAATCATTGAGAAGAATGGACTTATTTGTATTAAGTAAACAAAAAGGAACCATTACAACCTGAGCCTTGGTGTTGTGCAAGCTCCTCCCAGGGTCCAGCAAGAGATTTCCTCTACGTTGACAAGCTCACCCACTCCCAATATGGCAACAAGGAAGGATAGTGATCTCTCCTCACAAGTCAACAATGGAAGTCCTAATTCCAGCAGCATTTACCCTTTAGAATGTTCAGCTTTCAACCTCCCCTCCTTTGGCCCAAAGCCTGTATTTATAGTATTCTAGAGGAAGTTATTCAGTTCCAACATCAATGGGATACTCCCTCTTTTGGATGGGGTAGCTCCTCTCTTGATGGGATAAGTTCCTCTATCATAGGGATGCATGAACCATCTGGAGGTGCTCAATACACGTCAAACACTCTCTAGAAGGCTCTAGAAGTGACCACAAGTAACTTTTTAAAGATGAAACTCGCGGCTTTTGACCTTTACAGGGGTACGCACCCAACCTTTAGCTTACAGAGCGTACAAGTATGCAGGTACAGTGTGTTTGGAGTGCGTACACGCAGGAAAGGTAGAGAGAATCTGCGTACCCAGAGATAAACATGTTTTAAAGTGACTTTCTCTCTTTTTGAAGTTTGACATGAGGAGCAAAGGTTTGAGGCTTAACAAGGAGGACAAAATGGCTATTTAACTGCAGATAGCCATGGTGACAAATTTCAGTGTAACACCTAGTATCTTCAACACCCTTAGAAGGATATTGGGTCTAAATAATCCATTGTAGTGGATCCTCACTACTTAATTCAAAGCTTAAAAGCTTCAATCCTATAATCTCAAAAGAGTTTCCATGATAGCTAGAGAAAAGAAGGGATCATACATTAAGGGATCCCTTTGGAAAGGTCTTTGGATATTGATATTTAGAGTTAGTGTTCAACTTTTTAGGATGTCTATCACTCTTATAGGTTTGTCATAACTGTCCTCTTTATCCTAGGGGAAATTCATCACGTAGGATAGTGAACTCTATGTGATTTCTTTCCATTCTTCTCTAAGAATTTCAAGAATTACGATTTCTAGCTCATTAATATTATTGTTTGTTGAACTAACCCTAGTTAGTTGACCCATATTGCTCATTTAACTTCTTGTTAAAATATTAATTGAAACCTAAGTACTCTAATTATATGCATCATATGCATCCCTAGATTAATATTGGAATGTATTAAGATCCTAAATAATCTTAGTGGTTTTCCATCCTCCCATTGCTCCGTCTTGTCTTATCCTATGGTTTATCCCTAAAACCAAGAAGGCTTTTAGTGGTGCGTGTGTGTATACCTAGGTGGCTTAGTAGCATGAATTTATTAATTTTCCACAAGTACTATTTGGACAAAAAGTGGAATATGAGTCAAATTTCAAGCTAAGATACCACCAAGGGTGTGTGTCTTCAACCAAATTTCAAGCTAAGATACCACCAAGGGTGTGTGTCTTCAATCAAATTTCAAGCTAAGACACCAACGAGAGTGTCTGTTTTAACCAAGATAGCATTAACCAAGATAGCATTGAAGGCCCAAAACTATAAACTTAAACCCCATTGCATGTAAATATGTTGTTGGTGTCATGGTTCATTGGAAAAAAATGGAGAACATGGCCAAGACAAACACCAAATTGGTATATGAGACACCCTTGATTATGCAATTTTTGGGTGTTTATAACTAAATATAATGTGTACACATTACTTTAAACTATGTTTTTCCATAGGAAATGCATTAATTGAACATGGAAAACAATGTGGTTGATTTAAAAGAAGGTTTCTCCATGGCTCATGCTAATAGACATTAGAAACAAACCTATTAATTTAAAAATTAAACCTAGACTTACAAAAATAAACCTATTGATTTTCTTCCAAAATTGTGGATTTCTTCAATTTCAACAATATTTTTAATTATAGATAACTTAATTGATTTTTTTTCCAAATAAACATTACATGGAAGTTCAATGCTTATAGATATCCCTAATAAATCCATTTATATAGATTAATATATATAACTCATGTAAAACACCTACCAACATAGGAATACTCAAATAACATAAATGTCAAAAAATTAAGCTAAATTGTGGATTTCTTGAATTTGAACCATATTTTTCCAAATAAACATGAAAATTCAATACTTATAGATATCCCTAATAAATCCATTTAAATAGATTTGATATATAAGTCAAGTAAAACACAAAAATATTCAAATGCTCCCTATAATAAATGTCAAAGATTAAACTAAAAAAATCCAAAGATTAAACTAAAAAATTCCTTTATTATGAAATATAAATTTTAGTTCCTCCTACCCGTCTCCTCCTTCATATCTCCTTCACTTCTTTCCTATATATTCTCCCCTCTTTATATCATTATTTTTATTTTAAATAAAAAATATTTATAAAATAAAAAGCTTTATTTTCTTAAATCTAATTTCAGATAAAGACACATTCTCTTTCCAACAACCCAACAAATGACTAAGGATTGCAACGTATCTCTTAAGACTTTCCACAGCCATTGAGATTTTCCTTTGAAAAAGCAGGGGCAGATCTATTAAACATTTACATGTCCAGATTTTTAAACGCTTATTTTATTTTTAAAATATTTATATATAAATAATAACTATAAATATATTAAAAAAAACAATCTGAACTTTATGTTTTGCCAAGGTTTTCCACTACCAATTTCATCTGCCTTGCTTGTCCAGATATTGGATAAATGGATTAAAACCAAATGGATAGCTAGCACGTTTACAGACTCCATGTCAACATAAGAGTATTTCACAGGTTTTAGACATCATTGATAATTAAAATTCAAGATCTACTGTTAGTTTTGCTGTTTTTGAAATGACTATGTTAATGGTTTGAATTAATGGAGGTTAGAGGAACAGCGTGTCCATTAGTTCTTGAAGTGATCTACGAGAACTGAAAGCAGGATCCCATCCTCCTGCTCTTCTCCGTCTTTCTTGACCTTCTTTGTCGTCCTCTGACATTGGCGGTGGCTTTGGCGGTGGATTCTCCTTAGATGTTGGACGAGGCTGCCTCATGCCAAAAAATGACCCTATCTGTTGGCCTGGTGCCTGATACAACTGTTGGCCTGGTGCCTGAACCTCCTCATTCTGCTGCGGCAATGTCAACACCATTAGATTTCAGTGTAAAGCCATTAAATATAAAAGTTATCAAAGTTTACTGTGCAGTGTTTATGAGATGATCATACAGGATCCATGGTTGTATCTGCAACTCC
This sequence comes from Pinus taeda, assembly GCA_000404065.3. Lineage (NCBI taxonomy): Eukaryota > Viridiplantae > Streptophyta > Pinopsida > Pinales > Pinaceae > Pinus > Pinus taeda. The sequence goes on from APFE030519269.1 coordinate 32,331, forward strand.
CGCTTTCAGAGCATTGCTGCGTTCTTCTGCCTGCATTTATGACATAAATTAATCAGCAATTCAAGTATTTGTAACTAATATGAATCTTTATTTCAAAGCTAGGTTTCTGTGATTTGAATTGCTTTGATCTTTCTCTTCGAAATCTATCTCATTTTAAAGTATTATATCATCATTTTTCAAATTTTTATTTTACTAATATGATTTATCTTCGCAACAAAATAATACTTTAGCCCAAATTACTAAATTGAAAACAACACCACAAAATTTTGATTTTGATTCATTATTTCAACTTTTAAATTCACAATCTAAATCTAACAGCAGTTTATGGAATCGAGTGAAACCTTTCTAGCCTCATTCAGTGCAATGAGTTCAGCATTCTCTTGTCGATACTGTTCAACTTTTTGTTTGATTGCTTCCACGTTCACTCCGGCCACCCAATTATATGCTGCACGAGCGTTGTACCAGATTATATATAAGAGAGCTTTCAAAATATTTAGAAAAAAATTAGTATATTGTGTAATTTTATAAGTTTATTTTATAATTAGTCCAGATTTATTTTTAAATAAAGATTTAATATGAGCTCAGTGGGATCTAATTTCTTTAAAATAATTTTTTTTATGAACTAAAAGTAATTATTTAATTTTATTTTAAATTTTTATTTAACTTGATATAACAAAATTTCAATAAAAAAATTAAAAGCTTTGCTCTTTTTCTTTTTGGGTATCAGGAGCCAATATGTAAGGGGATAGGTTTTCTTTGTTTTGGGTATCAGCAGCTAATATGTAACAATAATGTATAGTCATTGGTATTTACAAAAATCTTGATATAAGAATATGCAATTATATCCAGGTTAGTGTACATATATTAATGCCAATAAGGATTAAAAAAAAGATAGGTGGCATTATCACTTGATTTTCCATTTTTTTAATAATTTATTAAAAAGTTATAGAATTGTATTTTTATGTTTTTTTTAATATTTTTTTACAAATTAGTTTAATTAATAAATAAAACAAAAGTGTTTTTTTAGAGTATTTCTGGTTAAAAAATGTAGATTGTTAATAAGCATAAGTTTAAGTTAATTAATTTGCAAAGTTTAAGTGTTTGTGGAATTTCTCAAATTGTTAAATGCATTTATGTCAAAATAGCATTTTAAAAAACAAAAAATCACAATCTCCCAAACATTGTAAAACTGCATTTTAGAGAAAATATCATTTTATCTATTAGTTAGATTGTACATATTCTCTATTACATACAAACATTTCAAAACGTAATAAAACTTAATCAAAAATATAAAACCCCTCTTTCTCAACTTCATCAACTCTAACAGATCAAATAAAAAATCTTAACATATTGAGATGATCTTTTCCTTAAATATATTTTCAAATGAAAAACCTTCAACACTATGTTATTGAGTGAGAGGAGCATTCTATAGCTTATTATGTAGAGACTCATTCTACAATCCATTATGGAGAAGCTCATTCTACAACCAGTTAAGGAGAGGCTCATTCTACAACCAAATATGATGTCTAACGGTCATCAAAGTAAAGTCAGGTCATCATTTTGCTATGTAAGGCCAATTTTTTTTTTTAAATCTAAAAAAAATAACTATAAGTGAAGAAATTGGATCCCTTGGGCTCCAAGTCATCAAAGTAAAGTCAGGTCATCAAAGTAAAGTATCAAAGTAAAGTCAGGTCATCATTTTGCTATGTAAGGCCAAAATAATTTTTTTAAATCTAAAAAAAATAACTATAAGTGAAGAAATTGGATCCCTTAGGCTCATGTTAGATCTGTATTTAAAATGGATCTATGTTGGTTTTATGCTTCATTGAAATTGGAATCTAAACCTCTAGCTACATCAAACAAAATTTAAAATATTTAGTTTTTATAAGGAGATATCATGCCCCACCTAATTTGAAACAAAGATATTTTTAATTCCTTGTATTGAAAAAAAAGTTCCCGCCTTATAGAATTTCCCAATTACTAAATTTCTAATATATCTAATTTACCCAATTAGTGTATATTAGTAATTGGTAGTAGGACCCTAAATTTAATCTTGAATCTCACCTGATTTATCCAGCAAATTACCAATTCACAGAAGTTAAAAAGAGATACTTACCCAGATCCTCAACCTCTTCAAGATAGTCATTGTATGCTCTCAATGTTAGGAAGTCATCTTCTCTTCTGTTGAATCTGCATATTCCAATTTTACACATTAAAGTCTTCAGAAACTGAACAGAGGGTTGAGATAATGAAGAGCAGCCCTATGTATTCAATAAATATGTATTTGGTGATGAGAGAGGGGTGAGTACATCTTTGCCATTTTGTTCCTGATTACCATCTCCTGTTTGAGAGCAATAGTGTCAGGAGAGTCAGAGTAGACCATGGTTGTATGGGAGTATAAAATTCCTTGGGCTGCCTCACTAAAGTACTATACACTACAGCCAATTCCTCTGTCATATTTCATGGTATATAAAAAGGCAATAATCCCCGAAACGGCTTCAAATCTCTCTGTGATCCGCTACCTATTTTGGTTTTCGTTCATTTAATCATTTCAAGAAATCAGAAATTATATCAACTTCAAAAGAATTATCAACATTTAAGAACAGCATTTTGAGAATTTGAAACATACGGTAATCTTGAATTATGTAATATATATCTGCAAACAAAGAAGATATATACATATGTATATATGTTACATACTCCCAAAGAATCGTGCCGCGTCCTCTGAGGCCGTAACGAGTTCTGTGAAAGCAGGCCAGCGAATCAACACACACCGAAGCCGAAGCCGTACGGAGTTGTGTGGAACCTGTGAAAGGGGGGCGAAGGAAGTTCTATGGAACCCCCGGGAGGGGGGCGGAGCAACTGAACCAACGGACTTATACAGTGATGCCCAAACAAAACAACTTTAACTTAGCATTATGCTAAACAACAATAACGGATTTTTGTAATTGGATAGATAGATGGATTAAAAATAAAATAAAAAAGTTGTATGTAGTTTGAAGTGAATTTTGATTAAAAATAAAAAGTTGTATTGAAGTTTGTATTCTGGGAGGTGAATTTTCAATTAAGTATTGGTTTTTTGGTCGAAGTTAAATGCTATTAAAAATTATGTTTTTACTATAATATTAATGAAGATTTTTTTTGTAGGGCGGGCAGGGGTGAAATTCCATTAGAAAGGAAATTTTGTATATAGGTTAAAGTGAAATGTTATTAAAATTTAGGTTTTAGTTTATATTAGTGAGATTCCCTCTTTTGAGGGGCAAGGAGAGCATTTTGCATCAGTATGCAAAATGGGCTAATTATAGATTATTAATAGATTATTTTATGCCTATCTTTATTAACAATTAGTTGTAAGAGTATTTTATTACTATGAAATTATACTAAACATTTATTATGTAGGCAATGGAGGAGGTTGTTAACTATGACAATTGGGTAAATATAAATCTCTAGTGATTTTACAACTCATTATAGCTAGCTCATAGGGAAATGAAGCATTAGTAAAAAATGAACTCTAACATTAACAACTAATTTTATTTTATTTTATTTGTAAATTATAGATTCTATTGATTTATTAAAATAGAACATAAAATATAGTCTTGGTTTCTCACTAGGGAAACGAAACTAGTGACAAAATTATAAGTTCCTCAATAACCATACATTATAATCCAATAATAGAGCAAAAAATGTTGCATGTATAGCCTGTAGACCTTTAATATCTAGCCTAGTGACTAAAATATGCATATAAGCAAAAAAACATGAGGTAGAACAAAAGAAATAACACCAAATCATCCCAATGGAGATGAATTAGAGGGGATCACTACGAGGGGTGATTTTCCTTTGCCAAGAGAGTTTCACAATTCAAGAGAGAGGTCATGCTGGTCTTCAATCCTTTGTACGTGTCAATCCAAATATTTTATGGACAATTGAAGCTCATCTAATGTAAGAAGAATTTCCTCCTTTTCTTTGTTTTGATCCAGTAAAACTTTATCCCACAACATCTTCATCTTCCAAATAAGTCTATCATTTGCATGCACTGATTGTGTCTACTTCAAGTATGACCGGTATTAGGGACCCTCGAAACCACTTCCCCTACAATGTTTGTGTTAGATAAACAATCTTGTTGTCATACAATATCTCTTTCCACCTCCATAAGCTCAGATTGTATGTCAAGCAACATCTACGTGTGGTATACACCATGATGGGGTTTTTGCCCACTAGTGCGCTCAAGGGCCTCCTCAAGATTCATAATAATTTTCTCCTCTACAACGCCTAGCCCTTTGTCACATGACATGGTGGAAGTACAAAATTGAGAACACGATAATAAAAAAATCGAGTTGATAGCAAGGGTCGTGAAGTCACTTGGTGGTGGGGGCGGGAGGGTGTTAAAGCATAGAAAAATAACTATAGAATACAAATCCAACAAGAGTAGGTGCTCAAACCTAGGACTAGATTCTCAAGCGAGCTTGCAAATGATAGAGGGGAGCATGTGCAAAGGCTCCAACAAAGGAGGGAAACCTTGAAACTTCTAATGGTGCCAACCCAATCACCAAGAAGATGCAAAAGGAAATAATCAAACCAACTAGAAACCCAAATAGTAGAGCCCAAAGGTCATGTTATTGAGGAAAACCATTCAAGAATTGAAAGCATAATAGGGGAGACCATTCAAAGATAAGAAAGGTTGATAGAAATCATGAAATCAAGCAAGGATAAGAATGGAGTTAAATTCATAACATGAGTATTGTAGACTTGGATAGGAGGGAGAAAACCATAATTATGAAACAATAAGACAACTAATCACCATTTTGTGGCATTAAACTACTAAGGGGTGGCATTATTAGGCATGTCCCCTCGGATTAGTGCAGGGTGGGATTATTGACATGCTGCCTCCCATGCATCACATCCACTCCCACTCCATACGAGGATATTAATTAAAAAGAAAATTATGATAAGTGTTACCACTTTAACATGCACACATGTGCACCCACACACACACACACAACCTTCTTATTACCATTTTATAATAATAATAATAATAACAACAACTACCCTTTTAAATGAGGCATGTATTTTATTTAATAACTAATTTTTATGAAGGGTATCTTATTTAGTTGCATTGTATTGGTATGTATATATTCATTGTAGCTAAAAAATCCCAAGACATTGTGGGGTTGAAAAACATGTATTTATTTGGTAAATATCTGGCAATAAATCATTATGGAAGATCATTATAAAAGAGAGCCTTCAGAAAATTATTCTTATGAAAACGTACAATGCTCCATGAACCCTCTTGAACTAAATTAGAAAGTAAACAAAAGTTCTAATGATTATATCCAACCAATGTAAGGAAATGACGCTAACCTCCCTAGTCATAATACCTTATCTTGTATGGAGAGTGGGACATATATCACAACCAAAAGTAGTGGCAACTAGAATATGTGGTGTGGTATAAACATATTCATCCCTAATGAAATCATGTGACACTAGCAAGTAATTGGAAGATGTACACTTAATTTGATTGATAGTGCAAATTGTTGACACCTAATCTTTGGGATTAGGTAAATCCATGTAAAATAATGCAAATAGAAAGTAAGGAGAATTGGAATATGAAGAGGCACTAGGAGATGAAGCCCAAGAGTCTCTCCCTCCATGTATATATCTGTGACCAAACTTAATGCAAAAACACAATTCATTTTGAGGAGTTACTTCCTGGCCTGACATGGTATCTGAGCACAAGTCCTAGCCTCTATTGTTGGCTCCCTTCCTACATTTGTAACTCCCTCTTTCCTTTGTTCTACATTTCTGCAGACTGGCATATCCCTGCCAAATTCTGTGCATTCTATTCTAATTGTTGAAGAGTTGATTTGCTACATTGAGGTATTTCTTTGCCTCCTGTAAACACTAGAGAAAGTTGATGTGTCGAATGGTGTGTTTCCCAAGGTGTTGTGGCTAGTGCATTAAATGCGAAGGTGTTGTGGCCAGAGGTGTGCTGCCTAGAGGTGTTGTGGTGCAGTGAGTGTGGAAAGCCTTGGCACCGTTGTAGAGCCTCTAACTTGCACCTATTTATCCATCATTACCTACAACTTTTCCTCACTTATCCCTCTCTTTTGCCCTATTTTCCTCATAAACTTACCCAGATCATTACATTTGATGTATTTAAGCATGATTGGTTGACTTTGCTAAATGTTTGACTCTTTGTCTAGATTTTTGACATATGCACAGAGTTTCCGTAGTTGTCTGGCAATTCCGCAGCCATTCAGCAATTCCGCAGCCTTTTCATTGATCTCCATGTTCCACGTGTCATTTTGAAAAACGAATCACATGGGCACGTGGGAATGAAGGTGTTGAAGGTTCTTGTGCTATTGGCTTGGTCAGCAACGCCACGCATACCTCCGGTCAACGAGGATCCAACTTCGGTCAACAAATCCAGCTCAAACGGTGCTGCGTGAGCTGAAAGGTTACGTCACTCCGAAGGCAACTCCTCCACCCTACGCAGGTTTATGGGAGACAAGATCCAACCTTGGATTCAACCTCCATGACGACCGTACCTTCCAGATCACCCACGGACCTATTGACGTGTTGTTGAACCATTTAATTAGCATGTTGTCAGTTAATTTTCAGTTTCATGTTTTACGCAGTAGGCAGTTGTTTACTTGCTTATAAAATCCAGCGCCTGCGCATGCTTAAGGATTAGTTTTTAGTTGTTTTGTTTATGTAATTGCTAAGCTTTTAGTGAGCACAGAAACTCTGTTTTGAAGCTGTTGTTTCAGCACTTTTTTACTATAATTTATGCATCATGAATTATTAGAAGACTGCTGTTTGACTCTTTTACGTAGCTGATCTTTCTTTGGGCTTTGTGGATGGAGGGCCCCCATTCATAACAGCCTTTGTAAAGTAATTTACCTTTATGTTCTTGCTATTTTCTTCTTTTGAATTCAGCAATTTTCCTTTTCTTTAACACATGTACATATTTGATTTAATTTCACTGCCATTTCATTTCCAGCATTTACTTTAAACTGATCAGGACTGTCTTTTGCAGGTGTTAGCCCGGGATTGTGTGTCTTTGTGTATTTTCTTTATCTCTAATAGTATTTTCAGTTTTCATATTCATAGTTGCTGCCTTTACTCTGTTTTCCTAGTTTATTTCTAGTTTAGTTTCTCAAGTTGTATGCTAACATATTGATGGTCTCTTTATCATAAGCTGTTCATCTTTAAGAGATTAGAATACTGATAAATTATAGCTTGCTTTGAATACTTTTTAGACTTATCTCTAACTAATTCTTAATCGTGTTTCACATAATACTCTATGTTGGAAGCAGAGAGTTAGGAAGAGTTAAACATTATAACTAGTCTTTAAAGTAGTTTTTCTTATCTTTTTATTGCAGCAGCATGAGTAGTGACTAGTGCTATTAGAAAGTGGTTTTTCTATTTTGCTTTCAGTTTCATTTCAAGTTATTTCTTTCAAGCTTTTTCCTTTGCAAATTTAGAAGGTAGTTAGAAACCACCAGTGACACACACTCACTCATTTAGAAATCACCTTACACACACTATCACTCATCTGTTTATAAAATCTCCATTCCATCTTAGGAAGATAAATTGATCACAAACAACACCCCCAAACGAAAAAAAGATTTAAGAGGTTACCTAAGTACATATAGTACACCTTCACTTCATCATCTTACGAGCCATGTGTTAAAAATTAATGAAATCAATTTAGAAACACTAAATTGACCAAACATTTTGGCGCCGTTGCCGGGGAAGTGAAAATTAGGTAGCCAATTCTAAAAAAAAAAAGATAAAATAAGAAAATTTTAAGAAAGGAAAATTAATAACCTCTCAAAGTATGCTCTCCTCTTGCACTTAGGGTGAACTGGAGGATCAGAAAAGAGAAAGTTATTGGTTTAATAGTTCCTTGAGTATGCTCTCTTCTTGCACCTAGAGTGACCTGGAAGATCAGAAAGAGAATTATTACCCTAACTTGAAAGAAAATATAAAAATGATATGCATAGAGCAAGAGATTCTAGGGGAAGATTTTTAGCTGGAGCTAGAAGTTCGATTTTCACAACTCCATCCACTTCAAGAAATAGGCAAGAGACACCTTCATCATCTCCAACTCATACTCCCAGCTCTAGGATTCCTAGAATCCAAGAGGCAGTAGTAGACTCTCCCATACCACCTATTGAATCCGAAAGAGATTCTTTCTTTTCTTCCACAAGGGACAAATTGTAATTGAAGAAATAGAATCACCCAAAGAAGAAGGAGAAATTCTTCCTCATTCACCCTTAGTAGAGGAACCAGAAACTACCATGGCAGAAGAAAGAGAAACTCGACTAGGAGGAGGTAGAGGTAGAGGTAGAGGAGGATGAGGAAATAATGGAGGAGGTAGAGGAAACATTGGAGGAAATAGGGATGGAGATGATTCATTTGGATTTCCCATAGTCGATGATGATGACTCCCAAGCCACAATGAAAAACATTTTGCCATCCGTCCTCCCAAAATTTCATGGGTCAAGAAATGAGGACCCTGAGGCATTTCTATTTGAGTTTGAGGTCATATGTCGAACTTATGATTATATGGAGGACGCTCAAAAACTCAAACTGTTCCCTTCAACATTGAAAGGGGCAGCATTGAAATGGTTCATGGGATTGCTCACTCAATCCATTAGGTCTTGGAATGATATGAAACAAACGTTTCTGGATAGGTATTTGGACTATTGTATGCCCACCAATCACAAGGATGAGGTATTCAAGATGGTACAAAAAGAAGATGAAAATTTGGAGGATTTACTAGAAAGATTCCAATATAATTTAAAAAGAGCAAAAATGAGCAACTTGGATGAGGAAACCTTAAAAGCCCTCCTATTAAAAGCCATTAGAGATGAATGGATAGACATTTTGAACATGATGGGAAAAGGAGACATATCTCAACTTCCACTTCATGATATAGCAGAACTATGTGTTCATCTCTCGCGGGGAAAGAATAAAACTCAAAAGGGGCCTAGAGATCCTTCTCTTCTTAGAGCAAACAAATCTGCAACCGGATCAGTAAGTAGGGCTGAGATAGGCAATATGCTTGATGAATTCAAAACTGACATCTTAGGAAGTCTAAGTGAGCAATTAGACACTCTTAAGATCCATAACAAACAAAAAGCAGAATCTGAAGCTTTAGCTATCTTTTGCTCAAAATGTAGAAAGAAACATGCTCTAAGGGAATGTCCCTTGGATGCAAAGGTTGTAGAGACATGTGTGATCTGCTCAGAGAGCCATGAAACCAAGGATTGTCCTTCAATCCTTGGCCTCAAAGCTTTCTTTCAGGAGGATCCAAGTACCATTGAATCTCTCTATTTTGTGGCAAGGAGACCCTGGCAGGGGCAACAAAATCAAGGGTTTAACAACCCTTTGAATTTTCAACCTCCACCAAATTGGAATCCTTGGCAACAACCTTGGTGCCAGCCTCAAAATTCTTTTCAAGCATGGATGCAAGGTATGCAGAATCCTTATGGGAGATTTACTCAATTTTACCAATATCCTCCATCTTTTCAAAATCAGCTTCCAAATCAAAATCCTCAATTATCATTTCCATTTCCACAACAAAACAATCCTCTCAACAAAATTCAAATTCTCAACTCTTGCTTCAACAAAAATCAAATCAACTTCCTTCTCAACCATTGCCGAACCCCAATAATAAAAATCCTCAAAATGCTCAAAATGCTTTCATGATGGAAGGTCTACCATTTCAATTTCCTGCCTATATGATCGCTCCTCTTAATGATGTACAACTTAGATCAGGCAGAGTTCTAGATAAACCTTCCATAGATGTACAAAAACAAAGCATTTATGAGGAAGATTCCCTTGTAGCTAATAAAGGTTCTAAAGCATCTCTTCAAAACCCAAATATTCAGAAAGGAAAAGAAAAAGAAGTACCCCCCACAACTCCTATAGTTGAGCAACCTACATCTCTATTCACACCTCCTTTTCCACAAAGATTACAAATTGACAAAGGAGTGGAAAAACAAATTTGGTTTCCTGACTATAATTTCCTAGATGAATTGGAAAATGTCTGTATCAAGATTCCCTTGTTACAAGCCATTAAGGAAATTCCAATCTTAGCGAAAACAATAAAGGAGTTGAGCCTTAAAAGACCAGGAAGGAAATCAAGAGATACCAAAAGGATCCACCTGGTGGGAAAAATTGCAGACATTATGATGGGAAAAGTTACCATGCAGAAGTATGTAGACCCTGGTAGTATAGTTGTCAAAATACATATCAACGGGGTAGAAATACCAAATACTTTGATTGACTTAGGGGTTGCTATTAACATTATGAGTAGGCAGACTATGGATTAGCTCAAACTTCCCAATCTTCTCTTTACACCTACTTTATTACAATTGGCAGATTGCTCAATCATTAAACCAGATGGTGTATTAGAAGACATCCCTGTCTCCCTAGACTCTTGGGAATATCCAGTGGACTTCATGATTTTAACTCCCAAGAGTAATCTAGGAGGACATCCTCTTATTTTAGGAAGACCTTGGCTAGCCACAGCTGATGCTTTCATAAGTTGTAGGTCTGGGGACATGTACATTTCTAATGGTAATTCGACAAAGAAATTTAATCTGTATCCTCCAGCAAAAGCAATCACAGAAATAGGAGACGATGAATGGATTGATGATGAAGAGACCATACAACCTGTCTTTACCATTTCTGAAATTAGTGAAGATAGTCAAATTCTGAATACTTTAGAAAATTTTGAACCATCTTCAGAATATGACTCTACACAATTTCAGTTGGATTCTGATATAGAGTCTCTATCATCTAGACAAATGTCTCTTTACTCTATGGAATAATTTGGTAGTTCTGCCATTGAGATCTTTCCAGGGAAAACACTAAACATCAACAGAAATTTGGAAAGTTCACAACAGGAGAAGCTAACCAAAATCTTGCAAAGACATTCTACTGCATTTGCATGGGAGTATACTGATATGAAAGGGATTGATCCTAAGACTTGCATTCATCATATCTACATTGAGGAAAATAGCAGACCAATCAGACAACCTCAAAGAAGGATGAATCCAAATCTTAGGGAGATAGTAAAAGAAGAACTCCAAAAGTTACTTAATGTAAACTTCATTTACCCTGTTTCAGATAGCCAGTGGGTTTCCCCTTTGGTTAGTACCCAAAAAGAATGGTAAATGGAGAGTTTGCATTGATTACAGAGAATTGAACAAAGCAACCTTGAAGGACCACTTTCCTTTACCCTTTATTGATCAAGTCTTAGATACTCTAGTAGGCAAAAAGTATTTCTCATTCTTGGATGGTTTTAGTGGTTACAATCAGATCCAGGTAGCACCTGAAGATCAAGACAAGACCACATTTACTTGTCCATGGGGAACTTTCGCCTACCGAGTACTCCCTTTTAGATTATGTAATGCACCCACAACATTCCAAAGGGCAGTACTAGGAATCTTTTCTGATCTAATTCATGATTGTGTAGAGGTTTACATGGATGATTTTACAGTTTATGGAGATTCATTTGAAGAGGCATTGGAAAATTTGGAAAAGGTCCTTATAAGGTGTAAGGAGACAAACCTTTCATTAAGTCATGAGAAATGCTTTATGATGTTTACTGAAGGGATTTTTTTAGGACATCATATTTCAGGAGATGGAATTAAGGTTGATAGGTCAAAAGTTGAAGTCATCTCCGAGTTGCCTATTCCAAATTGTCAAAAATATGTTAGAATTTTTCTTGGGTTTTGTGGGTATTATAGAAGATTTATTGAAAACTTCACCAAAATAGCATCTCCTCTTTTTAAATTACTTACAAAAGACTGTGAATTCAAATGGCATCCTAATTGTCAATCTGCATTTGAAGCTTTGAAAACAAGAATATCTGAAGCACCCATTTTGAGAGGGCCAAATTGGAAACTTCCTTTCCATATTTCTACAGATGCTTCAGATATAGCTCTTGGAGATGTGTTGGGTCAAAAGGATTTAGTTCCTTATGCCATTTACTACACCAGTAAAAATTTGACTCCCACAGAGTTAAATTATACTGTGACTGAGAAAGAGTTCTTAGCTGTTGTTCATGCAATCAATAAGTTTAGACATTATATAACAGGCTACGAAACTTTTGTCCATACTGATCATTCTACCATTAGATATCTCATGAACAAACCTGTTACCAATGGTAGAGTCACAAGATGGCTTTTACTTTTACAAGAATTCAATATTACTGTGTTAGATAGACCAGGGAAACAAAATACAGTAGCGATTTCTTGTCTAGAATCCAAAATACTAACGAAGATTCTCCTGTAGAGGATAAGTTTCCAGATGAATATTTGTTTGCAGTAACTACTAAGGCTCCTTGGTATGTAGATATTGCTAACTATTTGGTTACAGGGAAGCTACCTCCACACTTATTTCCTAATGAAAAAAGGAAACTTATTCAGGAGAGTTCACATTATTCATGGATTTCTAATGAATTGTTTAAAACAGGGCTAGATTGTGTGATCAGGAGATGTGTTCGGGAAGATGAAATGCCTGACATCCTCAAGGCATGTCATGATGAAGCTTGCGGCGGACACTTTGCTGACAAGAGGATGACCTATAAAATCCTTTCTTTAGGATATTATTGGCATTCTCTCTTTAAAGATGAAAAAAAATATGTCAGAAGATGTGACAGCTGCCAGAGAGTTGGGAGACCGACTTGTTCAAATGAAATGCCATTACAACCACAGGTACTCATCGAACCCTTTGAAAAATGGGTTTTAGATTTCATTGGAACAATTAATCCACCATCTAGACAAAAGATATATATATTGGTTTGCACTGATTATGTCACTAAATGGGTAGAAGCCAAGGCATTGCCTTCTGCCACTGAAAATTTAGTTGTTCAATTTCTTTTTGAGGATATTTTACTCGTTTTGGTGTCCCAAGAGAAATTGTAACAGATCAGGGAAGTAAATTTACATCTAAATTGATGGAGAAGCTGATGGAGGAATACAAAATCAAGCATAGAAAGTCTACTCCATACCATCCGCAAGAAAACGGTCAAGTGGAATCTACAAATAAAGTTCTTGAAAGCATCATCACCAAGACTTTTCATCTCCACAGAAGAGATTGGGCAGAGAGGCTTCCTGAAGCCTTATGGGCCTATAGAACTACATGGAGGAACACAACAGGACATTCTCCCTATGAACTTGTATGGGAAAGTCTGCTCCCCATGAGTTTCATATCAAACCTTTCCAAGTATTGCAGTTCAGTGGGGATGAGCTTATCAGAAGCCCAAAAGCACAGAATGGACCAGTTAAATGAACTAGATGAAATAAGACAAGATGAAATTCTGAGGACCGATCTAGTTCAACACCAAAGGACCAAATGGTATGATCAATTTATCAAAGAAAAGACGCTTCAAAAAGGAGATTGGGCGCTACTATTTGATTCAAAGTTTAAGGACTTCAAAGGGAAATTTCAAACTCATTGGCTTGGGCCATATGAGATTGATGAAGTCTTTAGTAATGGAGCAGTCCGAATCAAGACAATTGATGAGTTCCACACTCCTCTTATTGTGAATGGCCACCGCTTGAAGATCTATCATATGCCACTCTCAAAAGAGGATTTTGTCAAAATATTTCAAGAAAGTTCTGCAATGAGGCTAGTGGAGAAGAATCCTTCTCCTCCATCAGCCTAATCTTTATTTCTT
>APFE030519274.1:13852-48543 GCA_000404065.3 Pinus taeda
TGATGATGATGATGATGATGGTTAACGTCCGGTGAGACCAAATAATGGTCTATGAGACCTAAAAAAGATAAATTAATTATTTTGATTTAAGATTTTATTCCTATGCTCAAAAAGCTTGGAGAGAAGCCTCCCAAGCTCACTATAATTTTGGCATTGTAAAAGGCTAGGAAGGTCAGTATTGTAACAAAGGTTGTGAAATTGAGATCTAATGTGGTTGTCTGCAGGGCACTCTAAGAGGAAGTGGTTTTCATCCTCGATGCTCCTATTCTCGCAAATATGGCAAATCCTTTCTATCCATGGCGTTTTAGGAACTACCCAGCGGCCAGTTTCACTATGGAGCTCATGAGAATTCGTTCTAATCTTTGCTATATTAATTTTCTTTTTTGAGCTAGTTAGAATAGAGAGATACTTTTGATCTTCAAGGGTGGGGTTGATGAGCTTCTTATAATAACTTAATTTTCTTAGACACTAAATCTTTCTCACACCATAATTTTTCTTTGAACTTAGAAGTAACAATATCTCTAATGTTATTTATGTTTTGCAAAGCATCGTTCTCATTGATATCCCAATAGTTTAACCAGGCCCTTGTGTCCTTATTCCATCCTCGGTTAAGCCTTAGGTGATTTTGGCTGGAATTTAAAGCTAGCTTAGGAAGTCTATGATTGTCTATGTTATTGAGCTTGTGCTTGTACATCAGAAACTTGAGCATAGCTAGGCTCTCAATAGGAGAAAGACCTGCTTCTATAAGGAGAATAGGATACGGCGTGTTACTTTTAATTTTCAGGTTATAAGTTATAAAACGCTTCTGGATTTGCTCAATCTTCCTCCATGATTCTCTGGAGATGCTGCAGCCCCAAACTTCACATCCATATTAGGTTATAATTAAAAAACAATTAAATAATAATCTTATAATATTTATTAGAATTAATCAGTTTTATTATTTAGTATTTCTTATTAGGTTAAATTAAAATATGAAATAGAACAAATATAATTGAACAATATATATAAAAAATTTAGTCTTATAAATTGGTCTGCTTCTACTTTAATTTAACAGTAGGTATTTATTTATTATGATTGGCAAATTCTTCTCTCAATCTATCAATTTCTGTCCTGATGATGGATCCCCTTTGGGGTTCGAAATGCCGACATGATGAAAAAGATACTGTGGATAATTCGGGTCATATTTTTCCAAAAAATGACCACAGAAGTTAAAAATTTAACAAAAAATTTAAAATTTAAAATAATAAAGTTATTTTTTCTCATTACATCATAAAATCATGATTACATATGTCATTATGAAGACTGAACCTAGTTACGTATTTCAACAATTTGGAGCAGTCTGTCAACTTATCTTTCACCAAGAGACCCATGAGACCAGTATTTGTGCCCCAGATCCACTTTGGAGCACCGCATGATGACTTACATGGATGTCAAGGGGCCATCCCCTTGTGCATCATTAATGGAGCCCTCTCATTTTGTTATTTTGAGGACTTAATGTGGCCTTCCAACGACCTCATTTCGTCATGACCTCATCATTTCAGCCTACTATTGAATAGTTTATTCATATTTTTTGGAGCTACTTGGTGGGCTTGTCACCAAGGCCTTATTTTTGCACATTAAAATAATGTTAGGGGCTTTAGAATAGGAATTTGACTTTTAAAGGTCTCATATAAATAGAATTTGCTCTCATTGTGAGAGAGCATCATCATCACTCGAATCTTTTCTCTGATACAAGCATTTCGCACTTTTCTCTTGGATCCTAGTGGAGACTTTTGATGTATTTCAATATCTTTGGACGCTAAAATATCGATCTCTCTTTGAGCAACTTCTTCTAGGGTTAGATATATCTCATTGTCATCTTGTAAGTGTTATTTTGTTGAAGGTTTCTCTTGGAATAATGTCTAATGTGTGGAATTACTACAACTAGTTAATTCTTGTGTCCCCTAATTTGTTGAATATCATTGTAAAAGGTTATTTGGTTGTAAATTGCACATGTTACTCATTGCATGACAATAGATGAATGTTCCTAGTGGATGGGATTGTGCTCTTCTTCCATGAAAAACCATAGATATTGAGTAGGTAATTGTTAAAGAGTGGGTGTTAAGTCATCATTCTTCCTTGAAGATGATTTTGGCAAATCTTGAATCATCTTAGACTCCATGTAAGGATTAGACACTGATCCAAGAAAAATGGGTGATCAACCTTCCCTTCTCTCTCTTTTCTTCTCCAATTATTTCAGCCCCTTTTCCTAGATGGCTATCTAGGGCATCCAGCAAAATCCATTAGAGAAGGAATTTTGAGATTTCGCTTGGATATAACTCTTCCTTAGTGTTTCCTTTGGGGGACCTCAATTTTTTGTGGAATTCTCGCAGTTAATTCTCCATAAATCCTTATGCCCTAGGTGTGCCCTAAAAGGGAAACCTATTTAGTTTTCCTTGGATAAGGTGGTCTTCTTGAGGGTCATATGAACCAAGTATTCAAAACAAATCACGAGAGACCCTCTCTTCTCCCTTGCCTTGACCTAGAGAACACCTTGGAGGAACTTCTCCCACGATTATTCCTCAAACCTAGGTCTAGTGTAAGCTCTTTCTAGGTCTCTCAAGAAGAGCGAAAAACCTATTTAAGGTGTCAAATCATCCTACAAAGCTTCTTGAGAGGTCTTATCTCTCCTTTGGAATCTTGACTCTAGGCATATCTATCAACATTGCAAATTTCAAACCCTAGGCCTTGCTCTCCATTCTAGGTCTTTCTCAAAGAGCCCTTAAGCTTCTTTGAAGCATTGTGCCTTTTGTTGTGTTTCTCCTTGAATGGGCCTTGGGAATCACTTCACATCTTGTCATCAACATTATGATTACAAGTGATTTCCTTCGTACCATGACTCCTTCCATCGATGAAAGTCCGTAAAGAGCAAAGTACATTCGCTGAGGTGACAGTGGGTCCTTGTCCCATTGTTGTCATTTGGTCTAGTTGCCGTCCCATAGGTTCCCCTCCTAGGGCCCTGCTAGATTGTGTGGCAACAAGTCATTCATTGGACATTAATAAAATTACCTTATTGTATCTTAAACCCACTTAAGAAAATGTGTGTTATTACTTTTTCATTATATATTACTCTATAGAAAACCATGGGAAGAGCACGTGCAACATGTTGACATGGTATTAAAACTATTTGAGGGCAACAACTATATGTGAAGCCTTCCAAGTGTCCCTTTCAGGTTCAAGAAGTGGAATATTTGGGTTATCTTATGAAGACATTAAAGTGGATCCTAACAAAACTAACGCTAAAATTGAATGGCCAATTCCAAAAACCTTAAAGAATCTTAGAAGGTTCTTAGGATTGATGGGCTATTACTTCAAGTTTTTCAAGAATTATGCTCAAATGGTAACACCTCTAATAGTGTTGATGAAAAAGGAGTTATTTTAATGGACTCAAGAAGCCACCAAAGCTTTTGAAAAAATTAAGAAGGCTACGTGTACAACCCGTCTTGGACATGGCTTATTGAAGTTGGTAGCTATGGTCGATCTTCATCTTAACATATTTATCATTGATGTACATGTAGAGCATGATCTTGATGATCATTTGTAAAATCAAAATTATTTTTATTTATAAAGTCAAATTTAAATTTTATCTGGAGCCCCTAGTGTCCAAGTCAGCCCTCTTTTCCTCAAGTCGACTCAACCCCTTTTTGGCACCCATTCGGCCCCATCTATGGCTATATAAACAGTCTAAATCTCAGTGACATCTCCTTGTGGAAAAATCCGAATATTACAGTCCGAATTTCTATGGGCTTCTGCGGTACATCAGTGATCGAAACCGAAATTTTTGTGGAATCTTAAGGCCGGAAATTCTGTCATCATCTCTGCTAGAAGAATCTGTGGTACATCAGTGATCAGAACTGAAATTTCTGTGGAACCTTAATGCCAGAAATTCTGCCATTGTCTCTGCTAGAAGAACCAAAGTCTGTGGTTAGTATCTGAAGTAGAGGGCCGAAAATCTGTGGTATAAATTCTGTGACAGGAAGCCGAAACGCTATGAATCATCTCTATGAATAGAGGCCGGGAATCTGTGTATAATCTCTGTGGTAAAGGGCCAAATTACTGAGGCCTATTTCTGTGCATAAGGGCCGCATCTTCTGTGATATTTCTCTGTGGAAGAGGGTGCAGAATTATCAGTACTCCAGCGACTGTGATCAGATTAAGAAGGGCTGACTTCGACACTTGGTGGATGCTCTAGTTGGTCAATTTATTCCTTGACATTGATATCTCTTGCTGAAATTGATTCTCAAAGGAAAGGATTGGGTTTTCCCCTCGTGGGTTTTGCCCTGGCCGCTGGCCTAATTTCTGGGGTCTTTTGTCAACTATGCACTGTGATCTCTACTTTATTGTTATTACAATTAGTTGAATTTCTTAAATGTAATTATTTTATGAAGAAGAGGAACTAAAAGAAGCCCCAATAATTCATAAATAATTATCAGTAGTCAAAAATAGTACTTGTACACATTCTACTTGGTTTTTCAACATGCCTGACCTCATAAAAACCTTTATTGTGATGCCTCAAGGCATCACATTGGTGTACTTTTAATGGAAGAAGACCAGCCCTGTGCCTCTAGGAGTGACCAACTTAAAGGAAAAAAAATTACTCAAACCCATTTATCATAAGAAAATGTTGCCCATATTGCATGTAATTAATAAATGGCACCCTTACTTAATATGAAAACACTTCAAGGTAAAAACAGATCATGATAGTCAGAAGCACTTCTTTAAACAACAATTATCTTCATAAGAGCAACAAAAATGGGTTACAAAATTGATAGCCTATGCCTTTGATATCATCTATAAAAAAGGAAAGCAAAATGTGGTGGCAGATGCACTTTCAAGAAAAGAAAAAGTCACAAAGGGCTTACTTTGCGCTATTTTTATTCTACAATCTAATTGGGTGGATAAAGCAAGGATAGAATGGAAGCAAAATCCGGAAGTGTGCAAGATTATTGAACAACTATAAAAGGACCCAAGTGCATTAGATAAAATTGCATGTAAGAATAATTCATTGTGGTATCAGGATTGCCTATATTTATGTAGGAATGCCAAACTCAAAATAGAAGGTCCTTTTGGAGTTGCACACTTCTCCAATGGATGGCATTCAAGGTTTCAAAAAACTCATTACAGGATTAAGAAGGAATTTATCTAGGAAGGTCATACAACTAATGTTCAAAAGTTTATAACTGAATGTTTGATTTATCAATCAAATAAGGGAGAGACAATCAAGGCCCCAGTGTTCTTCAATAATTAGCCATACAAAATCAGCGTTTCGAAGTGGTCTCAGTGAACTTATTACAGGCTTGCCAATGAAAAAGGGAGAGACAATCAAGGGCCTGAGTCATAGACAACCATTAACCGTACCAAGTCAATGTTGGGAAGAGGTCTCAATGAATTTTATTAAAAGTCTACCAAAGTTCAAAGGAAAGAATGTAATCATGATAGTGGTGGATCGATGCACAAATATGCCCATTTTTGTTCTCTTTCTCATCAGTCTAAAGCAACTACAATAGCTACAACATACATGGAAATAGTCCATAAGCTACATGGAATCCCCAAGATTATTATAAGGGATATGATCCATTTTTTCACTTAAAATTTATTTTCTTGTTTGGGTACTCAATTGGCTCAGAAATCCTCTTACCATAATCTAATGCACAAACTCTGATTGTGAATAAATGTCTAAAATGGTATATTTGTTGCTTTGCATCTAATAAACAGACACAATGGGTCAAGTGGTTGCCCTTGGCAGAACGGTGGTACAACACATCTGTTAATACTTCAACAAAAATGTCACAGTTTATGGCACATTATGGCTATCATCCTCCATCCAATACATCATCCTTTTATTGGAAAGTAAGAGAAGGTTAAAGCAGTAGAAGACAACATAGAGCACCAACAAGAGATTCTCCAACTATTCAAGGACAACTTGGTTATACTGTACAAAATAGGATGAAACAACAAGTATATCAACATCACAGCGAAAAGAAATTTCAAGAGGCGTATTGGGAATTTACGATGACTACAACAATACAAACAAAGGTCCCTCAAGCAACAAAAGAGCAATAAATAAACACCCAAGTACTATGGTCCATATAAGGTGTTGAAGAGGATTGTAAAAGTCACTTCATATAAAAATATTCTATATCATGAAAATTTTCGTAGAAAAAAGGGTAAAATGCACATTTACTAGCAATAAGTTATGGATTAGTATTGCGTAGCAGATCTTTATTGCAATATGAAATTACAAACATAATTTTATCAAAGGTTTTAATGCAATTATACCTTTTGGATTAAATGAATGAGGATAGAACAAGGGAGAAAATAATCACAATCAATCAGGGAAAGCACATACCGATTCAAGCTAACTTTCTCCAAAGAGTTGGAATGTCCAGAACATAGTCTTACAAAATCTCTCTCATTCTGGAAACAATATGTAACAAGATAAATTATGAAATTGCAAACATTGTAAAGCAAATAATTTATATCACAGTTTTTGCAAAACAACAAAAATAAAGGAATAGTAAAATGTAAGTTTTACATACATTCAATTGGATATACAACTAAATATTAATTGAGTTTAACTAGGGTATGTCACCTCACATCTGAGTTAAACACCCACTTATCAAAATATTGGCATTTTTAATTAAAAATGTATACTTAAATTCCACCGTAAAGAGGTTGTATCAAAACTCAACGACTATACAAATTTTACTGCAGTTTTACTCTAAGTTAACTTTTATCTTCGATGTAGGACACAATCCCATTACTTTCCAGTGTATTCTGTCCTGGTTTGTTGATAATTTGAAGATTGTTTCTTGTCAATTCCAACTATGAGAACTTTTGTGAATAATTATAAATTTTCATTGAAAAATATAGCACACACTGAAGCTCCACTACAACGTCCTATAAGAACTGCCAATAAAGCATACTACAATAAAATGCAAACATCTTAAAACCTCAATATATATAAAGGGATATTACATAATATATCATTTGTTAAAAGCATGTGATATTCTTCTTCTTTCTCAGTATATTATTTAGTTTTTGCAAGACACAACAGATTATTTGCTATGGGAAATGTTATCACACAAAAAGAACTTCTCAAAATTTCATCTTAATCTATTTGAAACTGACAGTTCAAGGATACATTAGTGATTGATTCGACATTAGCAATTTGTGGGTTCACTTTTCAACAACGGCTCATGAGTGCTTTGGCCAGACTTAGCACATGGTCATCAATCTTTATTCTCAAAGTTAAAGATTGAGCAAATATTTTGCATAAGATCTCCAAATCAGTTTTCTTTGGGGAGCATTCCACACCCGTACCAACAAGGATTTTCAATATTTCCCAGAATTTTGAAGATTTCTCATGCATGCATCCGACATGATTTACATGGCGCATGCATGGGAAGGAGAAAGCTTCAAAAGGTTACATACAAATTTCTTGATCAATCATTTCAGGGAACTATCTATTTTTAATAAGTTAATGATTCTGCAGATTAGAATATTTTAAGCAGTGTTGATAATATCGGTATCGGCAAAATATCCACGAGGGTCCAGAAAACATCTTATCGGCGAAAATATCGACAAAATATCAGCAAATATTGGCAAACATAAAAAATGCATAATATACTCATTATTTTTCAGATTTTTAAACATATAAAGCAATAACAACATGAAATAAACACATTGGCACATAAATATGAAGAAAGCACTGATATATATGATGTAGTGAATGTAAAATAAAAATGATACATCAAAGGCAATACTAAATCCTGCTAATCCCTAATAATTGTCCAATCAAGAACTCAAATGTGGAGAACCAATACAAAATAACATCACATATATAAAAGTATCTAATCGTCATGAGTTATAAACTTATATGTAGCAAAACAAATAAAACTAGCAACTATCTATCTGAGACCAGTGCCCTCTCTCTAGCAGCGATCTTTTTGTCTTGTTCAACAATTGCTTCAAGAGCTTTTTGTATAACCTCCGCACTAGAAACCATACAAGGCATTACATCATGTGTCGGGACTCTAGCCAGATAGTATTTCAATCACGTAACCCCTCTTGACATCTTGGGTCCCACACAATTTGCATGATAGATATGCCCGATTTGCCCCACCAACAAGCTCCCCATACTCCCAGAATGGGTCCAAGGCTTTTAGCATAGTGAACTAAATTCAAATCTAGGGAACAAAATAAAAAATTAAAAAATGGCATTAAACCCCCCAACACAAAAAATAATAACCACTAATAACTAATAATAAAAAAAAAAAACAACAACAAAAAAAAAAAAAAAAACTATATTTTGCAATGTGAATGAAAATGGCAATAGAGGTGCATAGAAAGTTGAAAAAAAAATGAGCTTGCTGTCAATATGGAGAAACCCTTGCATTGGCTCATGGGCATGAAATCATAACAAATGGAGAAAAAAAAAAAAAAAACAAAAAACAAAAAAAACAAAAAACAAAAAAAACAAAAAAAAACAAAAAAACAAAAAAAACAAAAAAAAAATGTTGGTAGGCAAAGAAGCAAGCAAGCGTAACCCTAAATCTATGAAAAATCATTAACATAGGGGTTTTTAAGAACATACCTGTTAACGGAAGAAATGAAGTTTGTCTCACTGTTTTTCAATCTTTGATCCACAAAAAATTCTTAGTTGGTGGTGATAATGGTTGTTTGATCCTCAATCCCTCCTTGACAACCACCACAAAGCTCTTCCCCTTCCTTCTCCAACACTCAGAAACCGAAATGAGGAAAAAAAAGGCAAATTTCCCTTTTCTAGCCGCAGTGCAGTGGGCCCAGTGATATATTATATTGCATGATATTTTGCCAAGATATCGGCAATATCTCGGAAATATTGCGATATTTTCGAGAGCCAAAATATTGCGATATTTTCGGGAGCCAAAATATCGCGATATTTTCTCGACGATAATTCGACTCGCCGAAAATATCGCGATATTTCCAATATTCGGCAATATATCGCCAATATTATCATCACTGATTTTAAGTAACCATTTAACAGTATTTCAAAAGGGTATTTTTTAAAAGTCAAGGTCAATTATTCTGCGTAAGTTTCTTTTCTTCAGGAGTTCATATTCTTTTAAAGTAATTACATCTTTACGATTTTTATGTTTTCAAAATGGCATACATAGGCAGCGTCGTATAGTGATGCACAAAAAACATAGAGAGGGGTTCCAAGAAGAGATATTCAAACATGATATACACTCATCAACACATCAGATTGTTGATTTGTTTAACCATGTTCTATGCTCAAGGTTTCCACCAACTTGGTCCCTTTTGCTGCCTCGTTTGCACACACAAGTTAATGTGGGAAAAATCTTCAACCCCACTAGGTGTGGCCTTGGTGGCAGAGCTCAGAGAAGGGGTTGTCACCTAATCCCAACTATCTCCTTCTACGCTTTCTCCTAACTAAAGCCAACGGGGGTGGACCCTAAGAATGGATTCTAAAAGAAGTCTTGTTAAAGTAACAAGATCTAGGAGATAAATACATTAGAACATTCACCATTCGACAATTTGAAAGATAACTTGAAAGCAAATAAATGATAAGCAAGTTCAAATGACCATGGGCATATAAGCATCAACAATGTAGATAAAACAAACAAATTCAACAAGATAAATCCTGCAAGAAAATTATATGTGAGTAGACCATTGCTAATATACTTGCAAGAAATAATATTGTTCAAAGTGAAATCACAATACTTTCATGTAAAGTGTCTTTCAAGATACAATAAATTGCAAGAATGGAAAATTGTCAAACAAACGTTAGTACAAGGGATATTGAAAATATGAGCGATAAGATACAACTTGCAAAAGGAAATCTTGTACCTTGAAAGCAAATAAATGATAAGCAAGTTCAAATGACCATGAGCATATAAGTATCAACAATGTAGATAAAACAAGATAAATTCTGAAATTGCAAACATTGTAAAGCAAATAATTTATATCACAATTTTTGCAAAACAACAAAAATAAAGGAATAGTAGAATGTAAGTTTTACATACATTCAATTGGATATACAACTAAATATTAATTGAGTTTAAATATGGTATGTCACCTCACATCTGAATTAAACACCCACTTATCAAAATATTGGCATTTTTAATTAAAAATGTATACTTAAATTCCACCAAAAGGAGGTTGTATCAAAACTCAACAACTATACAAATTTTACTGCAGTTTTACTCTCAGTTAGCTTTTATCTTCTATGTAGGACACAATGCCATTACTTAAACTCCACAAAAAGAGGCTAAAGCCATGAAAATTGGTGGAGAGGCTAAAGAACATGAAATCTCTAAAACCCAGAAATAGTTTGGTGAAATTCCACCCGATTAGAGAGATATTAAAATAATTAATATTTTTAATGGGTTCCTAAGTCTAAACTTAGGAAAATAAAAATATTAATGGGTATTAATATAAAACTGGGTGAGAATGTTCTAAAAGACGTGGATCAAGCCAAATCTAATCTTAGCCGTTGATTTAATCAAGATCGTTGAAGACTCAACAAAAAAAATATAAAAGGAGGCTTGAGAGTCAGTTGGAGACACACCAAGATTGATCAGTGAGTTCAATTTTCTGGAGCGGGGTTTGCTAAGAGAAATCGAACAAGTGATATGAGTTGCAGCGATGGGCAATGAGTGCATAGCAAAGAGGCAGAGATAGTGCCGAAGGACTAGCGCAGAAACAGAGGAAGCTACGCAGAGCCACGCAAAGGGCCAGAGTGGCTGCGCAGAGGCTAGCAGGGCCTGCGTGGGTGACGCAGAAGGCCAGAGAGCCAACGCAGAGCAGCAGAAGGCTGACGCAGAAGGCTTCTGAGTGACGCAGAGGCCAGGAGGGCTGACGCAGAGCTTCAGAGAAACGTCGGAGAGATTTCCGTGGAGCAGACTTGCTGAATATCTACTTCCGAAGAGAGGTATTACTGCCAAATTGATTTCTCTGTTGGGTGAAATAGTTTGGCACCCTAGTTGTACTCAAGAAAGTTACTTGATAATAAAACCCTCAAAACTGTTGCACCAGTTTTCCCAAGTTAGGTTTTTCCAGGGACGATTGTCCAAAAATAGCGGTGTCCCTTGTGTGTTGTTTGTTATTTTCAATTGACGATCTGTAGATGGTTGAGACTACATTTGTATTTATTTTCAGTATTTATATGGTTAAATAACTTGTTAAAGAATAAAACAAGTAGGTGAAATAAACCAGAGAGTGCAGGTATAATTTCTAACGGATTAGACTTAGCAATTTCAACATGGTATCAGAACGTTGCATATCACAGGAGGGCTGAGAACACCAGCTAAATCAGAAAATTTGCAGCAGAAACAGTTGTCCCAAGAGACAGAGTTGTCCCTAAGCAGAAGGCAGCAGTGGAGTGACGCAGAGGGCTTGCGTCATCATTTCGAGCCAGAGAGAGGGCTAGCGCAGAAGCGGTGAGAGGCAGAAGAGGCTCACGAAGAGCCGCATCTTCCTGCTCAACCAAGTAGGAGTGACGCAGTTGGCCAGAGGAGCGATTCAACCTTGTCGGGATTGCGCAGAGCTAAGAGGCTCAGTTTCTTTAGCTGTTGGGGCCTAGGGAGCTGTGGGCAGATTATGGATTGTGAAGCTAGCGGGATGTTGATGTTGACGAGCAGAACAGTACCTAACGGGACAGAACTAAGGTAGAGGGAGTCGCTACCTAGGTGGATTTCTAGCCAAGAAATCCAGATCAGTGTTGCAGGAGCAAAGGAGATCCGAAAGGAGCGGTTCAACAGTTGGCAGGAGGATTTCCAAAGGGAAATCAAGACTCAGAGGGAGTCAAGGAGAGGATTTCCAAGTGGCAAATCGAGACTCAGAGGGAGTCTAAGAGAGAACTTTCAGGAGGGAAGTCGAAATTCAGAGGGAGTCGAAGAGAAGAACGGAGATGGCAATGAACGGACTGAGGGATCAGGACAGGTTGGACGAGGCGTCCAACTTTGTCATCTAAAAGGCTAGGACCCTATCTGTTCTATATAGACATTGCATCAAGGGCTTCGCCTTGAGAACCGTGGCTATCCCAGTCGACCTAGCTAATAATGAAAGGTATGAGGATGCAATGGCCAAGGCAAAGTGCATAATCCTTGATGGGGTCAAGGATCATGTAGTTCAGCATATTGCCAATAAGAACACGACAAAGGAGATGTGGGATACCTTGACGACATTGTATCAAGACACTTTCGTGCAGAGAAAGATGCTACTGGAGAATCAATTGCAATCGTATCAGATGCAGAAGGGGGAGCAGATAGATCTATACTTCAGCGGGTTGCAGGAGATTCAGAACCAACTTACTTCCATAGAGGCCACGCCAAATCAAGAGTTCATGGTGACGACCGCCCTGAATACAGTCACTGAGGATTGGGAGACATTTGTCCAAAGCATTTTGGGCAAAGCTAATCTTCCAGGATGGGAAGAGATGTGGGCAGCTCTTCACCAAGAAGAGATCAGATGGTTGACCAAGGCAAGAAGTAGCAGCAAAGGAGGTCGAATCAAGAAAGAGGAGGAGGAGGATGCGACTCTTAAATCTACGGGACAGCAGGGGAAGAGGAAGAAGAAGGACATCTCCAAGATAAAGTGCTTCCATTGTGGGGAGTTGGGCCATTATGCAACCTAGTGTCCTAGGAAGAAGAATAAGGTAGAGGGTTCTGACTCCAAGGCAGCTTCGGCTAAGGCAGAGAAAGAAGTCGAGACGGATGACAATTGTGCCATGAGTGCTCATGCACCTCTAGAGAAGAGGTGGGGAAGATGTAGGGGCAGGATCCTTGAGGTATCCAAACTCTTGGATCATATTCAGCTACGGGAGCCCTGAATGATAGTACCGGGATGACGGATGTCAGGTGGAACAAGATGCAGATGGAGCGACAAAGCAGTGCTAGAATGTAGAGGTCTGTAGCAGCGCAGTGGAGGCTGCAACAGTGCGAGAGGCACAGAGGTGGTTGCAACAGTGCAGAAAGGCACAATGGAGGTTGCAACAGTGCGAGAGGCACAGAGGTGTTTGCAGCAGCGCAGAGGCAGTAAAAAAGGCACCAGATATCAGCAGAGGTAGCTTCAGCATCAAGAGGGTTCTAGGCTGACAAGGATGTCAGTAGTTGGGTAGATCAGTTACTTCTCAGTAACTGAGTTGCAGTGCAGCAATTAGCAGTGGTAGTGGTAAGGGCAGCACGAAGCAACATGATGAGAGAGAGTTGTAATGCAACACAGCAGCACAGATGTAGAGGGAGCTGCAGTACAGATGTAGCAGTGGCAGTGGTGGAAGCCATCGGCAACAGTACAGGAGGCAGCAGTGCAGAGGATGCTGGGCACCAGGCCAAGCATCAGCACAGTTACCAGTGCCGGATGATCAGGGTAATGTTCAATGGTGGAGCATTACTAGAGCACATTCCTCGCTAAAAGGGAGTGTTGATTTGGGGTAGCATCGGATGTCATCTAGCCATGAAAATTGGTGGAGAGGCTAAAGCACATGAGATCTCCAAGACCCAAAAATGGTTTGGGGAAATTCCACCTGGTTAGAGATAGATTAAAATAATTAATATTTTTAATGGAGTTCCTAAGTCTAAACTTATTAAAATAAAAATATTAATGGGTATTAATATAAAACTAGATGAGAATGTTCTAAAAGATAGGGATCAAGCCAAACCTAATCTTAGTCGTTGATTAGAGATTTAATCTCGATCTTTGAAGCCTCAATAGAAAAAGTATAAGAGGAGGCTTGAGGGTCAGTTGGAGACACACCAAGATTGATCAGTCAGTTCGATTTTCTGGAGCGGGGTTTGTTGAGAGAAATCGAACAGGTGATTTGAGTTGCAGTGAGTGCATAGCAGAGAGGTAGACATAGTACCAAAGGACCAGCGCAGAGACAGAGGAGGCTACGCAAAGCCAGCAGGAGCCACACAGAGGGCCAGAGTGACTGCGCAGAGGCTAGCAGGGCCTGCGTGGGTGACGCAGAAGGCCAGAGAGTCAACGCAGAGCAGCAGAAGGCTGACGCAGGGGGCTTCTGAGTGACAAAGGCCAGCAGCAGAAGAGATTTTCGTGGAGCAGACTTGCTGAATATCTGTTTCCAAAGAGATATATTACTGCCAAATTGATTTCTCTGTTGGGTGAGCCAATTTGGCACCCTCGTTGTACTCAAGAAAGTTGCTTGATAATAAAACCCTCAGAACTGCTGCACCGGTTTTCCCAAGTTGAGATTTTCCAGGGACGATTGTCCAAAAATAACGATGTCCCTTGTTGTTTGTCTGTTAATTTCAGTTAATGATCTGTATATGGTTGAGACTGCATTTGTGTTAATTTCCAGTTATAATATGGTTAAATAACTTGTTAAAAAATAAAACAAGTAGGTGAAATAAACTAGATAGTGCAGGAAGAATTTCTAATGGGTTAGACTTGGAAATTTCAACAATAGTCATGAGCAAAAATCTAGATAACAATTATAAAGATATTACAAGTAAGATAGAAAAGTCCACAAATCAAATTGATGCCAAGCTAGACTATGTTAGATGCAAATTATCTTGGTTAATTTTAATTAAATGTCTAGTCTATGGTGAGAAATCTCCCTTTCAAATTCTTACAAGGTAAAAATTGGAGTTAGTTGCAAGGAAGATAGGTTGAGGAGACACTAGTCCGTCGTTAATGATACCCTTCCCAAGATCCTTGTGCGTGCCTTCATTCCTACAAGGGGACAAAGCCACCAAGAGAACTGTGAGGTCACGTGTTTTAAACTTACTCCGCAAACAAGTGAAAGAAAAATCAGAGAAATTTGTCCTAAAATGTTTGTTCAACCAAGCTTATGCTTGGAGGTAGATTTTAGAGATGCGAGCTTAATTTAGTATGTAAGGTGAAATGCCTAAGTGTGAGTGAAGTGCTTCCTATGAGACATGTTGATGACAATGCGCTTCCAATAGAGATACAACAATGATATAAGCTTTGTAGTGATGCTCAATAAAACATGTACCAACAACTCAATGGAAATAATGAAATGGAAATTAGTTCAATGCCTTAAAATACCAACTCACAAGCCTTGAAATGAAACTGATGTACTATGACAATTATCTAAGTGAAAATTGCATGAAATCATAAGCTAATGAGTTGCTTCAATATGGAATTTGAGCTAATTAACCAAAAAATGCACAATTAGATTTGTTCAAGCTAAGTTGCAAATAAACAGACTTGCAAAGAATTACTCTTGTTGTCACTCGGATTGTACAGGCACTGTGACAACGATTTCAAGTCCGAAGTTGTCACTCTAATCCCCAACCTCTTTGTTCTAGTTGTCTCCCGACAACAAGCTATGGGGGCTAGTCCCTATGGAAATGTAAAGATGAAGAACAAATTGGCAACCAACGAGTCCAGGAGAAACGATTGAATGGCCTAACTACTTGGTTAATTTTAAACAAGACAAAAAGATTAAATTAGATTTGAATATGAGACCAGTGCCTTATGGAGTCAATTTCTTGCTTGTTACCAATTAGATGCCAAGTAACTGGATGAATAATCATTGCTTAGATGCTTAACTATCCTAGATGAAGTACAAATCTTAAAAGTTAGGTGAAATGCAAAATTTTAGTTGATTTTAAGTTAAATGTTTTTTCTAAGTGTAACTTTTCCTTTAACTATTTTGAAACTAGTCTCAAGAGTAGGTTGTAGGATGGAAGCCAACAGGAAGCAAGCAAAGGCTTGATTAACGATACCTCCCCCTATGTTCCAACCATCTGATGTTTCCGGCACTGCAGAAACTATGGCTCTGACGACTACAAGGTCACCGTGTTAACTAGTAAAGAAGTGTTAAGTCCCTCAAGCTAAATTGACAAAGGGTGGCCCTAAATGTCTATCAACAAAGCTTATACTTGGAGGTAAGTTATTAATGCAACTAGACTTCTAATGCAATGCAAGATGGATTTGAGTGATTCTTAAGGTAAGATTGTTTAAATTGCTTAAGTACTTAATTATGACTTAATTTTAAGTTATACCAACAAGTCCTTATCAATAAGATACAATCTTCACCACATGAAAGTGTGTCAATTCACCAAGTGTCAATAAGATACAATAGATACCCACAATATACAATTATTCAAAAATTACGAGATGTGCCCAAATCCCGTAATAACTTATCCAATGATAATTGAAGCACTTCGAAAAATTTAACCAAGATATCAACGATTATTATCACAAGATTATCAATGTTCTTATTTCAATTAAAAGCTTCCAAGATATTAGAGATAATCAAAAATGAAACTTGCTCAATTAGATAATCACAATATGCTCTTAGAAAAAGATGCCAAACGGATATCAACCACAATTAGAGCATTTATCTATTTAACCAATGATATAGGATCTTTTAATGCCCACAATTATATGATCTAGATCAGCAAACACTCAGATCTTCAACAACAAGAAGCACCAATATCTTATATCCTTAGATTAACAACTTAACAAGATTATTGGATTATGGTATTTAGTGTATCAAGTGCTTTTAGAGAGTGATCTTAGTTCAACTTTGAAGCTTTGGGTAACTCACAACTAGCAAATGTGTTAAAGTACCAAACCAATAGTAACTTGCTTCAATGTAGACAACGTAATTAAAATGAGTACTATCAGTATCAATACTTGTGTTGATTACATTACTTACCAATTCAAGAAGCTTTAATGAAAGTATTGTGACAGCAGAAAGTTCACAGTGAGCTATTATCTTACATATGACAGCAGTGAAATTATGACCGTATTAAGTTAACAAATGCCAAACATGTCAGAACCATTACTTCTCCTTAATGTAGAATGTAAGCAGTGAAAAGAGACTCCTATGCCAAGGACATATATCAGACTTCAGAAAGCTTATTACAGTCACCAAATTCTCATAAAGCAAGTTAAGTAATGGATCCTCAATTGGTGCAATTAACTTGTTAATTTGTTTTGATGCATTATTAGTGATTTTAAGGCATTTAGATGAGTTATTTGTCACTGTTATCCAAGAGATTAATGGCTGCCAATGAAACAGTGAAGAGAAAAGGTTAGAAAGCAAACCGCTGAGGCCCTAGGCCTAGAAAATGGCAATAAGACCTTGTCCAAAATTTTTGAGTGGAGAACCTTCCTGCAATCACCTAAAGATTGACTAATACCTCTAAAAAAAAAAAAATCAAATGTTAGCTTCAGAGATCAGAAAGGCGAGGGAGGACTAGAATTGAGGGTAACAAAGTCAATTAGGCCTATGGCCTGGCTAGGGAGAGATCCTAAGGGTTTGTGGCATAGGAGAAGGAGCAGCAGCAGGGGAGTATAGGCCTTGGGGAGGCCTCGGCAGAGGTAGAGGAGAGGAGGATGACAGAGGAGAAAGGACAGGAGGAATGCAGAGCGGAAGGAGAACAGGGCAGGGAAAAGGGAGATAAGGGACAATGGGAGGGATAGGAGGCTGGACAGACGGATAAGGAAAGAAAAAAAAAAAGAGGTGGCCAAGGAGGATATGGAGCCTTTAGGCTTGCGGCCAAACCCATAGGGCCCTAAAATGCCCACGGTAGAGGGAGAAGGGTTCACAACCAACCTTAGGAGGCCAGATTAGGCTAATGCAGAGACCTCAACAGCTAGACGACTAGGCTAGAGGAGGACGTTGGGCCTAGAAGGCCTGAAAAAATTGAAACCCTCACCAAAAAAATTATTTTGCTTCAAATCTTCAATTTCTCTGCAAATTTTTCAATTGCTAGCCTTACGCAAAATTCTAGAGACTAGATCTTACCCTCAAGGGCCTAAATCTAGCTCTGGTCCAGCAAGTCTTCTTGATTTTCACTAGCACAAATGAAAATAAAATGCCCAAAACCAATATATACAAAAATTCAAAACCTCAGAAACCCCAAACCCTAGCTGCAAAACAAGGGTTAGAAAAATAAAAATTATTATACAAAATCTATTTACAAATTATAAAAATGTACAATGCTTGAAAGATTTTGAGGAATAATTTTTGAAATAAAATTTTTGACTCTGGCTAGATGTATTTCAAAAAATCAATGTTAACCACAACCTTAGCAAAGTAAGAACATCACATAAAATATTCAAAGCCCAAACATGGTCAACATGTGCCCACAGTGTTTGAACTTGGAGCCCAAGGGCCATGGAACCTACAAACTCTATGTATTTTCTCAAGAAAAGTCATTAGAATATACAATAAATCGGATCACCCAAAACTCACCAATAGAATGCTCCTATCATCTACAAATGAAATAACGATTCAGAGAATGTTAAAGCACAATATAGGAATGCACATACCATAGATCAATGAGACAAGACACCATGAACTATACGCCAAAGTCTTTTATTATGATATTCAAATGCTCCCAACAGAACAGTGGCTTCACACCAGTGTTTACAAAATTACATCAGATCCAAATCATCATAAGATGAAAAATAGAAGCAAAATGCCTTCTATTTATAAAGAAATTCCTCTGAGTGGAAAATAATGGCTAGTTGGCTTGATCCCCGTCAAAATAATATCAACAATCGATAAATCTTTGATCAACCTTTAATCTCTGTTGTCAAAAATAATTATTCTTGAAAAAAATTTGAGTTTCTCATTAAAACCATATTTTATTAGCTCAAAAATAATTATTTTGAGCTATTTTCCTCAAAATTTTGACTTTGACTTAACCACCAAAGTCCAATGATCCAAATTTTCTTGAAAATTCCAATATTCCCTTGGTGGGAGGCCTCCAAAAATTCATTTCTTTTAAACCCACGAATTTTTTCACTTGGAGAAATTAATTTCTCTAACATTTTAATTTTGGCTCTAAATTAATTAATTTTTTGGCTTAAGATTTAATTTTATTTTTGCCAGAAAAATTAATTAATTGACTCGAGGAAATTAATTATTTTTTCACCCTTAAATAATTAGCCATGGTGTCTAAGTATGAGGGACCATGCACTAAAATATTTTTTACATATAATTTTACAAATTCAGCCCTCAAAGGGAGAATACTCATTCGTTATAGACTCTCAAATATTTGTCCAATTCTATGACACAATATGATCTAGTAGACCAAGTTATTTGTAATAAAATAATTTAGCCAATTAACTTAAATTATTCTCAAATCACTTTTACAATAGACTCGACTAAAACACTAGCACTCACCTATGACTTTGACAATAAATCTCACCCTAGCTTTGGGGTTGAGGCTGGAGGGAAAAACTCTATCGATCATCCGTGTTTAGAAACACAAATAATCAGTGAGACGAAAAACCTCATAGAATGAAATTCGTCACCAAAATTATAGGCTTACCTAAGTTGTTACATAATTAAATGATCGTACTACCATCATTTACATTATAAATTTGTAGAACGGGTTTATAATGACATGACACATTGTTGGCTAATGATTCTGAACTTTGAAAAAATTACTTCAAGTCTTTGGATCCTGCTTCCCTGGAATGTTGAAAAATGGGTGCAACTCAAAGATGTGCTCAAAGTGAGATTCAAAATTGCAAGTAAACTAAACCAATATTAAGCATGAAACTTCAAAACAATTTAATGACATTTGCAACTAGATGGCATGAAAATAAAAATGAACAATTAGCATGTGTTTGACAATGGAAAAAAATGGGCAAAGAAATCGAAACAAAATCAAGGAAAATTAGTCAAGCACCACAAGAAGAAGGCCTTCTATCAAGGAGAGAAGGGGATGGATGCCAAGGGGATGATTCCCCAAGCTCCAAGAAAAAAATCACTTTAATTATTATGGAGTTATAATGATAACTGCCTCTTTGGTTAATGATGAAAGGCTCCAATTCCAAGAAGGCTTTTACAATGAAAATCTAAACATTGAAACACTAGAATCTCTTCTCAAGAGAACAAAGGGGGTTCTTTACAATGATTCTAGCAATAAAATACAAGTGAACTCCTTCATATAAGTCTGCAATTCCAAATACAACTTATACGTCAAAGGCTCAATCACTTTTGATGATGAAATCTGCCCAATGAGAAGAGGAAATGGGGCTGTTGTGACAAAGGTAAAGGCTGCTCGCTTCCTATTTGTCTATGTTGTCGCACATAATGACTAGGCACCACGACAACAGCTCAGATCAGGGGTTGTCGCCCTAATCCCCAATCTCTCCATTTAAGTTTTCTCCCTACAGCAGGCTAAGGGGGGTAGACCCTACGGAAATGGAATGAACGAGAACTAGTTGGGAACCAACCAGTACGAGAAACACAGTAAAGTGACCAAGTACTTAATTAAGATTTAACAAGACTTATAGGATTTGATTAGATTTAAACAATTGATACCAGTGCCTTATGGAGTCAACAATCTTGCTAGGATGTTTAAGACCAAGTAATTGATTGCAACTGTTGCTTGGATGAGTGACTATTATATATGGAATGTAGATCCTAAAACTAATGTGAGATGCAAGAATCTTGGTTAATTTTAGTTAAATGCTATCTATGTTTAAACCATTCAATCCTTTCTATATTGAACCTGATTTCGTTGTAATTGGTAGAGAGAAGATAAGCTGAAGCACACTAAGGTGTGATTAACGATACCTCTCCTGAAAATCTAAAATACTCAGTGCCTCCGGCGCTACAGAGATTTGTGGCTATGACAACTGCGAGGTCACCGTTTCAAGTACTATTAAAAACAAGCTTCTCCAGCAAAGATGGATGGGTACCTATCTCTGTATCAACCAAGCTTATGCTGGGAAGTAAATTTTAGTTATGCAGAACTAACTTAATATGCAAATGCACGATATGATTAGAAGATGAGATAAAGTTAGATTCAAGGATTAGAAGCGTTTATGTCGCGATCTATCAAAGCCCTTAAGCACCAAAATGAAATGCTCACTTCACTAGACAAAGATTGAAAGATAATCTCTTAGCAATATCACAATTAAACCACAAGTTTACTTCAAATCTGTTTAATATAATTATAGCTCAAAGAGAACAAAAGCTTCTTCACAATTTAATATCAAATGCTCAAAAAATACTCAGCTTATGAAACAAAAGATGCAATTTATAACAATTACATGACAGAGTAGTTCAATAATTACTTTAAAATTTCATAAAACATGCAATAAACATCAAATTATTCAAGCAATTAACACCACACTTAAAGTTATTTAACAACGAGCAATAAATGTCAAGCATAAAATCATGCACTTATTCTATTCCTGAGCAGAGAACTGTGGCAGCCGAGAAAGAAGGAACTGAGTACCGTGACTAGACAACAAAGGTATAAGGAGACCAAGAACTGAAGGAGTACAGCGATATCAAGTCTATAGACTGTGGATTATAGGCCAAACAGTGCAGAGGGCAGTGACAAACATCTTGGAGGTATCCGGTGTCAATTTTGTCAAGGGTATTGGTATTCATCATCTAAATATCTATAAGAAGATATTCAAAGGTTTTACGCTCAAGATGAGAGGTTTTGCCTGGCTTGGAGCCAACATTTTGTGTATGTGTACTTTGTTGTTTTTCTTGTTTTGATAACTGTTTCATGATTAAAGAACAGGCAAACATAAAGAAGTTAACTCAAAAAAATAAAAGACATCACAAGGAGTTGTCAATGGTAGAAGAATCATTAATAATTTGCTAATTTGCCCTAGATTCTTCAACATGGTTTCAGAGCTATGTTTACAGTCTAAGGAAGGGCAAAAAAGAGACATTCAAGGATCAAGTGTCAGGAAGGGCATCAAAAGCAAACTGAAGGGTTTTGTCAAAATTGAAAGATGAAGTCTACAACAAGCAACCTACAAACAGCAAGATCTTGTGTCTCCACAATCATCATCAAAGGGTCATCACAAGAATGCAAGTAATGAAAACTCCTATATAACTCTCGGTTAACACAGTGAAGGTTTGTATCTCAGCATGTAATCGTGGTAGATACTCTGTCTTGGTGAAGAAGGAGAATATACAGTCTCAGCATTCCTATGATCACGGTCATAGCCATACAAAAATGCAGTCCCTGCGATCTCATGATACAATCTCGGCATGATATCTAATCACTGTTACAGTCTCGGCTTATGAAAAAGATCGAATCTCGACATACCATGTCTCGGCATTTCACTGTAACTATTGTCATTGTCCCGAGTCTCGGCTTATCTATGATATAAAGTATCTCAATGAAGCATACTCAGTGTAGGTATATTCATGATGAATGAATCACACAGTAACAAGTTGGACGAATTTATAATCCCAATCAATGGTTTAAAACTCCAACTCGGGTTCGGAACCAGCTGAGGGTCGACTCCGACTCCAACTCAGTATCGACTTGGTCATTGTAAAAAATACATTAAATATTTGTTTTATGAAAAAACATAATTTTAAAGATTTCCATTCATGTTTCCAAACACAATGCATTAGAATATAGAGAGAAGACAAACATATGATCAAAGTAGGCTCATGAATATATCCATTATATCAAAATGGCACCCAGTGCACTATCCGATACATACATGATGTCGAGATCAAAACAAAAACACATAACCAAGGAGGCTCTAAATGGCCTCTACAACAAAAGTAAACTGTAAAACATCACTAGGCACCATTACTGCTAACTACTACTAACCTCTACAGTGAAGCTTCTGCCTCCAAAGCTTTATAATGATACCTTGGGTTCAGAAAAAACCCAGCTGCATGTGCCATGTATAGGGAAATGGAGTTGATTGTTCCATCTTTGATCAATGATTTCCTAAATAGGCCCATACTTAGCCACTCCATCCTTGTATGTTGCCTTTATTTGCTCCTTTGCTTGATCCATAGCCTCATAAATGAAGCCCATAGCCAATCTTTCCCCATCCACCAACCGGAAGACCTAAACAAGTCGACCAAGAGTTTGGCTCGGTCGACTCAGTCAGTTTGGTAACAAACCGGCCACCGAGCTAGACCAGCTGCGGGTCTGGCTCAGTGGGCTCGACCGATTCGAAGCCGCCTCGGCCGTTTTTAAAACACTGATCTCAATCTCTAGACATAGTTACAAGTATTGATTATATCTCTGTGCAAGATCTCAATGTTACAATGATGAGTCGAGTAAAGGTATGATCTTAGTGAAAGAACAATGAAGATCTCAGTGAAGCTGTAACAATGGAGCAGCAGCCATGAATTCGGTGACAAGTTCGGGCTCACAACACTGTGCCTCTCTACACAACTCGTATAGTGCTCATAGACATCACTGTCTCCGTACAGTGTCATAACAATATACTTGTCACAATCACGGATCTTGTCTATAAACATGATCTTAATAGCATGGTGCTCGAATCAGCGAATGAGTCCTTCTATATCACTATCATAATTTGGATAATGCTCGATATAGATGTTTGTTGATGCACTCCTAGGAATGTTGAGTGTGATAAAGTCCACTTGTGGGACAACAATATCACTAGCATCTCAACAATGTTTCAAATGTAGAAGTCAAAAACACCTTGAAGATGAATTAGGAGTCAAGATAATGTCAAGATCACAAATATCATGCTATGGTGCTAGAAATTCTCCAAGGAAGTCTTGATCAAAGGATACTAGTGGTTCGTGATGGGAAACTCAAGCAAAGGAAACATTAAGGTGAAGATCTCCTCTTCACATGCCAAGTGAGTATCTTTCATGTTTTTGGTGTAATGACTTTGTTTTGCAAGGAAATAGAAATACCGGAGGATAGTCATAGTCCTAGAAAAGGTCCTTGCATAAAATGAGGAGGATAGCCTTAGTCCTCATAGATGAGTAAAGTCATTAAATAAGGTCTCCTTTGAATTCATAAGGTAGACATTAGGGAAGCTAGTAAGGAATTAGGAATAGTATGGTTCTTAAAAGAACACTAATATGAGGAAAAGAAAAATCCATGTCACCGAATAGAATGGAAGGAGCTTAATGTAGCCCATTGTAAGAGGGAGTAGACTTCTTTAAGTTAGTCTCTCTCTATAAGTCACCTTTTGGGCTCCTAGATCCTGCGAAGAATCTGACTACAATATATTATCAAGATATGATGTGACATTATGGAAGTATTAGAAACAAGATCTCTTGACATCATCACAAGGGTGACTATAATCACAAGGATAAGTAAGATACCTCTGTCAACAACTTAGGGTCTCTATGAAAGAAAGCAAGTTGTAGGCAACTTTGCAGAACTCAAACATTTGAAGGATGCTCATCATGCAACAAAAGGGAAACATTTGCTGGATAGGGATCTTTAAGATCCTCAAGACTCTCTGATGGAATCTTCACTAGAAGATTCACTGATCCAGGGACGAAGCAAGTGTTTCAATAGAAACTCCAATCTGTGGAGTTCATGAATAATGATATGATGACATAAGAGCAGTTCAAGGGGTTGAAGATCTTTCAATCAAGGAAGTTGTTGAAAGAAGCCTAGACAACCTAAAGGTAAAATGAGGTATGTATACTTGTATTTAAGTTTTATAATGTCATGTCATATGGTTGCAAATTAAACTTCTATCTTGAGAAGCGTGATCAAAAAGGATTTCCTCCTCTAAAAGGATGCAAAAAGACATAACTCAAACCAGATGAAATCAACATAATATGTCCTCATGAAATATGAGGTGGTTGACTACAATGAAGAAACTTTAATTGAAATCTACTAGGAATGAAATGTGTGAGGACAAAAGAGATCGTGAGATATGCAACCCTGATGAAGGCGATCAACATCCAAAAGATCTAGAAGACTTGACTAGAAAATCTCCTGGAAAGATATGAAGACTCTGATGGAAAAGATGAAAACCCTAGACAATGGATATCTTTGGGAGATGTGTCAACATGTATGCAAGATGTTGATACCTAGAGAAAGATGTCATGATGAAGAGTCATCTCGTAAGGTATGACTTGATTTAATATGTTTTGGTTTGTTGAAAAATATCTGGATAAGTTCATGCAGGGCCACTCAAACAAGAGTTGTAAATACAAGTACAACTAGCATTCCAGTGGTGGATAGAAGTAGCATGATGAAGAAGTTGCCATATGACGAAGGTTCCAAATGTGAAGAAGGCCACTTTCCATAAAGAAAGGAATGACATAACAAGCCAGGAAGGAAAGTGATCGATGATTGGTACCCTACCAAGAAGAAGTTCAAACAAAGACTTCATGACATCAAAAGAAGGAGATCCAGCAACTAAAGGACCCACGAAGAAGTTGTTGATGAATGGACAAGTCCCTAGCTAAGAGGGAGCTCTAACAAGTCTCCAATTACAAAGGAGCTTGGTCAAGTTCCTAATCAGAGGAAACTTGGGTATATCTTCCCCAATTAAGACGAAGAGTTAGACACATCATTCTTGTCTTCACTTTGGAAGAAAGAATGGAGGATTGGGTAATCATCTGGCATCTGATACTCTTTGAGGATATGTAGGGCATCCAAGATAAGAGTAGGCAAGAGGACCGATATTCTTTGAGAGCTCGGAACCCAAGACAAGAATAGTTCTAGAAGGTCATATTCAGTGAACACCAAAGTGGGTATGTACCTTGAGAGACAATGATGAAGGTGTCTACCATCATTGGCCTCGCCAACATTGTGCTCTGATCTATTAAGAGATAGAGTTGTTAGTCCAGGCCTTGCTATGTGACAATGATGGTTATAATGATGCTATATAGATGGATTACTAGTCCGACTCTTTTTATGAGATCTCTTTAGTGTTGAATAGCCTTGTACCATTCAATGAATACCTCCCTAGTTAAGAGGGAGTGTTGAAGAAAATGTAACTAGGTTTGGTTTTCATTATGACTTGTAATTATAATATTATGTAAAAGAGGAAAAATTATTATTCCTTGCATCATGGGTTTCACGAGCAAGATGTGTTTACCATAGGTCAAAGAGTTCTTCTTGATGTTTTTAGGATTTTATGTCCCATCATAAGTATTATAAAAGTCATAAGGTCAAAGAACTACGCTCCAAGAACAAGTGTCACTATCCTCGTGCAAGTCAACTCTACAAAAAGACGATGATCTTCTTGATGATATGTCGGCCTAGTGTTAAGGTACTCAAGTCGGCTTAATGTACCATAGTTGATCGATATATATAAGGAGAAACGTTGAGTCAATAAACAAGTCTTCGAATGATACAGTCAGCGAAGAATATATACATACACATTGAGCAAGGGTAATATCTCGGTGAAGTCTCTACATATATATATCATGTCAAGATCTCGGAAGTCTATACAGAACCCTTGGAGGTGTATATCCGCACACAGTGATAGCTCTCAGAAGTCTATACAGAACTCTCAGAAGTATATATATCCACACACAGTCATAGCTCTCGGAAGTCAAAACATTACTCTCGAAGAACTATATATATATAGTGACTACTTTCAGTATACCTCTTGGTGGTGACTTGTCTAACCATTATCATAAACAAAGAGAATGAAGGACTACCTCATGAACAAAGTAATCTATTCCTGAGCAAAGAACTGTGGCAGCCGAGAAAGAAGGAACCGAGGACTGTGACTAGACAACAAAGGTATAAGGAGACCAAGAACTGAAGTAGTACAATGATATGAAGTCTGTAGACTATGGATTATAGGCCAAATAGTGCAGAGGATAGTGATAAACATCTTGGAGGTAATCTAGTGTCAATTTTGTCAAGGTTCTTGGTATTTATCATCTAAATATCTATAAGAAGAGATTCAAGGGTTTTACTCTCAAGAGGAGAGGTTTTGCCCTAGTTTGGAGCCAACATTTTGTGTACGTGTACTTTGTTGTTTTTCTTGTTTTGATAACTGTTTGATGATTAAAGAACAAGCAAACATAAAAAAATTAACTCAAGAAAATAAAAGACATCACACGCAGTTGTCAATGATGGAAGAATCATTAATAATTTGCCCTAGATTCTTCAACAAAGATAAACCCAAAAATTTATATTTTTTAAATGATATATTCCTACTTCAAATCCTCTAAGGGGAACTCATGAAATCCCCAGATCTAAATTTTGAAACCCTCAGACTATGAAAAACTTTGAATAATGTCCTTGCAAAATGGTATTGAGGCCAGATATTACCCTTCAGGGTCTAGATCTGGCTTTAAAAAAAAAATCTTTCAGATCTGCACCTGATGAACAAAAAAAAAAAAAACACCCAAAACCCAAATATATAAAAATAAATAAAACCCCAGAAACCCAAGTAAGAAAACTTTAAAAAAAATTATAAATCTATGCACAAAGATGGTAGATCTATCAAATCTGAGGAGTATCAGTCCAACTCCGCTCCTAGATCTGATAATCTAAGGCTCTCAATAGCCAGATCTATCAATTTTCCACAAAATATTTAAAAAATAATTTTTGAATTTTAGAGAGGTACTAGCCCAAAAACACCCTGCATAAAAAAATTTATCTTAAGATAAGACACAGAGTTTATATGAAGTAGGCTATTCAGAAAATATAAGTTGAGAGTTAGCTAGCCCAACCAAGAAGTATCCCCAAACGCTCAACTAAATACCTGAAAGATCTCCTGCAAACACTAGATCAACCAGCAAACCAAGTAGAGTAATAGAACAACAATGAAATTCTAAAGAAATAGAGATACTTGCTACTTCGATCAAAATTAAGAATGTTACCCTGGATCCAACAAACTGAATAAGATACTTGTATTCAAATTATTCTAAAAGAGCTATCAATTGATAGTTTTCTCATAACATTAAGCAGAAATTAAAACAAAGTTACCATCAATTCATGAAGAGAAACACCACAACACATTGAAACCCCAAAGACTTTTGCATTAATTCAAAAAAGTATACAAGAGAGCTTGAAAGTTTAGTACACGATCAGAGATCAGATGAAAAGACAGACTTACATTGACCTCTAATTTATAGGTAAAATCTCCAATGGTTAATTGGCTTGATCCTTGTCAAATTAATCTCAATCATTCATAAAGATCTAATTAATCTTTAATCTTCACCATCGAAATTATTTAATATTTTTGAAAAAAATCGAATTTAATATTTAATTGATTTATAATTAACTCAAAATTAACTATTTTGAGTTAATTTCCTCAAAAAATTGACTTTGACTTAGCCACCAAGGCCCAAGGGTCCAAAATTTCCTGATTTCCTCAATATTCCCTTGACTAGAGACCTCCAAAAATTAAATTATTTAAAACCCACAAATTTCACCATTGAAGAAATTAATTTTACCTAGGACACAAAATTAATTAAATTTCAAACTTAGGATTTTATTTTAATTTTAATAGAAAATTTAATTAATTGACTTATAATGGGATTAATTATTTTTCCAACCCTCTAATACTTAGCCGTGGTATCTAATTATGAGGGACCATGCACTAAATATTTTTACAATATTTTACTTGTCCACCAATATACCCCTCATCCCCAATCAAAACAATTGAGTTGACTTGGCTTGGAATATGTGTTGACCGATCAAGAGCATGGCAGGGGCTACATCTTTCAATCAAGCTAGTGTGAGAACCATGATGATCAAAGAATCGAACAATACTTCCGGAAGGGTTAGACTCGCTTTTCACGAAACAAGGTCCATTCAGAGAGCTGGAGTTCTACTAGTGTGTCACCAAGTGTTGTAGCGGCTACAACCACGCTCCAAAATTTTGGCTCGCATGCAAATTTCAGAGCCTATCTTGGATCTTGCGATCGATCATCCTTGGTCACTTGTTGGTAAGATGATCATTTCAAGCTCCCCTCCTTGATCTTAAGGGTTGTCCGTGTTCTCATCTTTATACAACGTGTCATTTTCAGGCATAGGGTTGTTCTTTGTCATGCAAAAGGAATGTTGTTACGCTTCAACGAAAAGAATGTACACATGAGTAGTTGTCATCACATAGACATGTTTCACACTCACTTCACGCACTCTTGTCACGAAAGTTGTTGCAACAAGCAAAGTATGTCTTATGCATTATGGATGGTCTACGTTGTGTCACTAAGTGTCCCTGTGCGATCACAATCAAGTCCTATCAATGTTTACATATGTTTCACTGATCTCACACTTAGCCATTTTCCCCAGCAACCTAGCCTCATCCAACTTCTCGGAACTATGCGCTTTATTTCTACAACCATCAAGCTTCCTCCCTTGCCTGCTGAAACCCCGCAGTGCACAGAGACACCAACCTCCCTTACCTGCTGAAACCCTACAGCCTGTAGAGACACCAACCTCCCTTGCCTGCTGAAACCTTGCAGCCCGCAGAGACACCAACCTCCCTTGCTCGCTGAAACCCCACAGAGACCCCAGCCACCACTACTCTCCAAAAATGCGTAGAGCAGTCAGGCAGCCAGCATTGCTCTCCAGAAATGCACAGAGCAGTCCAGCTGCACTGCACTCAAGAATTGCGCAAAGGTGTCCTCCTAGGGCCTCATCCCAGCAGCGTCACTATCAGCTAAAATTGTGCAGATCTACCTCTCAGTGACTACAGGAAAAGGTGACATGCTGAAATCGCTTCCAAGGAGTTGAGGAGAAGGACCAAGGAACCAAGTAATGGAAAAGATTAGGACCGCATGCAAACTTCGTCGGATGCACGATCATCTTGAGGGTAAGTATGGTAAGTAAAGAACACCTTTCGAAGTACACCTCTTAGTTGAGTTTGCAGGATTGCATGTCATTGTCATATCATCCTGTCCCAGTAACATGCATGTGCGCAAACACGAAAAGTTATTTTATGTGTTTCTTCTACATGTCTTGCTTCCTTTTCACTTGCTCGACCAACTGTCGTATTCGACATGTTGATTGCTATGTCATGCTTGCGACCTCATTCTGGTGATGTTGAAAGTTGTGTTTGAGTTGTGTTCGCTATGTAAACATCAATCACACTCACACACGATGTTGTAAGTATTGTCGCGCAAGCGTCGTTTGAGCATCTATCACAAGTGTCGCGCTCATCGCTCGCACACGTTGGTCAGTCACATAGAGTGCATGTTATCTTGATGGTTCAAGGTGTTTGGTCATCAAGTCATGTTGAGTGTGTGTTCACAAGGTCATACATGTACGAAGTCACTCGTTCACACACTTTGTCATTTTGTCGAAACCCTATCGATCAAACCACCCTCCAACAGTTGGACATCCATTGAGCTGCATTGCGCAGTTTCAGCTCTTAGTGATCATGTACTGTTGCCCAGAATTGCGTAGAGCTTGAGGCTGCCTCCCAAGTAGTCTGCACTGCACAATCCTGGAATCGACCAAACTGACTGTTACCCAAAACAGCGCAGAAGTTGCTCAGTAAGTCATCCCAAACTATGTTGCCCACAAGCACATCAACCAAGCCTCTAGCTGGTCAACCGGAGAGTTTGAACGGGCAGTGACCCCGGGCCTCACTCCAAAAAGTTGCACAGAAGCTGCCAAGCATGCCAGCTTCCGCTGACTGAAGAAATTGCGCAGACATGTTTGGCAAACACCCTATGTTCGTCACTGCACTACCCTCAAAAATTGCGCAGTTTTTCTAGCTAGTCACCCAGTCAGTCGGCCTGCTGCTCACCAGGAAAACTGCGCACTCCCTACTGCCCAACATCCCGCTCAGCTCAAAAACTACGCAGGGATGTCCAGCAGTCCAGCCTCCCAGCTCTACGCAGTTTTTGCCAGCAGCCCGCTCTCAGCTCCCCAAAAAAATTGCGCAAATTTTGTGATCAGCCCACTGCCAGCTCCCCGGAGAAATTGCGCAGTTTTTGTTGCTAGTGTCCCCTTGCTACCTGCACTATCTCCCTTAAAAAATTGTGCAGATATTCCCTCTAGCAGAGCCAGATCCCACGGACATTCACTGCTAATCCGGATTGCCCATCTCATCCTCCCAGTGACCTCTATGCAATTTTCATGAACAGTGCCTGGAGCCCGCATCCCGGCTTGAAATCTGCCTTGCACAGTTTCAGAGCCTTGTTCTCTCTCTAGATCACTTGCATCTGAAAGCGGACGACAATGCATCATGGTTGACTAGGAGATTTCTGGATTTGATGTCGTCTCGTCATGAGTGCTTGCAGATACAGGTACATGGATGAGACAAGACGTGACGACGAATAAGATGAACAAGGAGCGCATGCGAGGAGATTGGTTCGCGAACGGACGAACAAGGAACG
The DNA here is from genome assembly GCA_000404065.3 of Pinus taeda. Taxonomy (NCBI): domain Eukaryota; kingdom Viridiplantae; phylum Streptophyta; class Pinopsida; order Pinales; family Pinaceae; genus Pinus; species Pinus taeda. Next base: position 44,892 of record APFE030519274.1, read on the forward strand.
CATGCAAGGAGACTTGTTCGCAAATGGGCGAACATATGAAGCATGCCAAAGTACAAGCGAAGGAGCAAAGTGCACATGCAACATCAAGCGAACACCAAAACCATTGAAGACTCCGCACACCTTGCCATGCGGAGGTAAAGCTATGATACACCAAGAGCACATCCATCACTCAACAGCACTGCAACTCGACATGCACACCACTAGGAGCATGAACACACCAGCTCTGTAGTGTCGATCATATCGGCCACATCACTATTGTGGACCACACTGTTGTAATCAATGTAATGTAACATGGAAGTCCAAGAGACCCACATGTAAATCTAAAGAGTCATGTAAATCAAACAGTCATGAGGGAAGTTGAATAGTCACAAGGGCCAGTTTTACCCTTGGCTATAAATACCCCTCATTTGTACATGTAAAGGACATTTCACCTTGGCTCCTCCCACATAGCCTTGAGAGTCTATAATCTTTTCTTTGAGGAGCGAGCAGTGGCTCCAACGCTCCGCTATCGGGGCTAGTGATGTAATGGTGTACGGATGTCTCTTGGAACTTTCGCTTAATTCAAAAGCCTGTCAAGAGGCCAGCACGTTTTCATACGTGTATTGTATTCGTTTGTAAGACTATTCTATGGACGCTTGTAATGCATGTTGCTTTAACCTGTATTAAGTCAGTTGAACCAGTGATGCGGGGGAGCGGCCCCCCCCCCTTCGAACCCGCTCCCGGAGCGCGCTCCTGGCGGGAGCGGCTCGGTAGCGCGCTCCCCAAATCGCTCCCGGACGGGAGCGATTTTCGGGAGCGCGCTCCCTGGTCTGTGAGGGAGCGTTTCAGGGAGCGATCGCTCCTGCGCTCCCGGAGCGCTTTTTAATGCCCGGGAGCGATAGGGGAGCGATCGCTCCCTGATCGCTCCCGGGCATTAAAAAGCGCTCCGGGAGCGAATTTTAAATTTCCGGGAGCGGTTCGGCGGAAAAAAATTCCGCGGACCCGAAAATTAAAAAAATTGAGCTTATTTTTTTGTTTTTATAAGCCCAATGGGCCAAAACAAAATCATTTGAATGAGATTGAGGTTGAGTTTGAGAGCTTAGGAGCAAGGAGCAAGAGCTGAGGAGCAAGGAGCCAGAGCTGAGGAGCGAGGAGCAAGTGCCAAGGAGCGAGGAGCAAGCTTGTAGAGGTAAGTAACTTAATCATTTAGTTAGTTTAGCTGGTTAGGTGGTTAGTTTGGTTAGTTTAATTTACCTGTTTGAGTTTAAAGATCATTAATTTAAATTAAATTAATAAATTAAATGAATTAATCCCAATAAACTAAATTAATTTGCAGATTCAAGACTCAAACCCTACAAACATCAAACACGATGGACCTGGGGATTTTATTGGCATTTTCTTCTTCCTGGTCCCTTTTCTGGTTATTATGGTGGTGGAGGGTAGGAAACGGAGGGTGCCTGAAACTGAAGAGGTGGATGAAGAAGCCGGAGGAAGCCAAATAGGTGAAAACCCCAGTGAGGAGGATGTGGAGGAGGGTGAACATGAGGGTCAAAAAACTAAACAAGACCAAACTCCATTGTGGAAATATGTTCAGAGGCCTGAAGCAGGGAGAGGGGGTGGAACCACTAAATTTCATTGCCCCCATTGCAATTCTGATTTCACAGGCTCATACACCCGTTTGAGAAGACACCTTTGTGGGAAAAGGGCATGGGATGGAGAGAAACAAATAGGAATCAGAACTTGCGACAAGGTGTCAACAGCAGATAGAGCCAAATACATAAAGGAAGAGGACGCCCAATACAAAGCAAAAAGATCAAGGGGTTTCTTTGAAAGCTCACAAAGAACTCCTTCAGCATCCTCCCAAGGCAGTGGATATGGACATGGAGGCTCAGGGTCATCATCTTTACGCCGTAGAACCATATCAGATTTCCTTGATGAGGGGTCTAGGAATGATGTGGATTCAAAAATTTACAGGTTCCTCTATGCAAATGGGATACCATTCAATGTTCTACGCTCACCTTATTGGCACGAAATGGTTTCTGCCATAAATGATGCCCCTACAGGATACAAGAGCCCTGGGTATGACAAGGCAAGAACAGTTGGCCTTGATCATGAAAAAGCAAAAATATCACATTCTTTGAATAGAATGACAAGTTCTTGGACTGACAATGGGGTGTCCATTGTATCTGATGGATGGACAAATGTAAAAGGCAAGCCATTGATAAGTGTTCTCGCTGTGTCCCGAAGTGGTCCCATTTTTCTAGCTGCACATGATTACTCAGACAAGTTCAAGACCGCTATCAACATTGCAGAAGCATTGCTTGAAACAATTGAGCGTATTGGCCCATACAATGTCATCCAAGTCATCACTGATAATGCTCCTAATTGTAAGGCAGCGGGAGCAATTATTGAGGATAGATACCCGAACATATTTTGGTCTGGATGTTTGGTTCACACATTGAACCTTCTGTTGCATGATATTGTCAAAAACAAAAATGAACAATACCAATGGATTGGTGATTTGTACAAGAAAGGAAAAAAAATGATAAAATTTATTACAAATCATAGCAATACCCATGGCCTTTTCCGCAGTCACTCGAGATTGGAGTTGCTGAAGATTGCGAGGACTAGATTTGGTAGCTATTACCTCACCTTCAGGCACCTTTTGAAGGTAAGAGAGCGTTTAGCTAGCATGGTATCAAGTCAAAATTGGCAGGTGTTAAAGGAAAGGGCTACAAATGTAGCTGACATTGCAGGTTTTGAAACGGTGGAGGAGGCCGCTCTTGATGGGCAGTTTTGGACAGCTGTGAGACAGGTATTGGATTTCACCAAGCCAATTTATAACATGATTCGGTTTGCAGATACAGACAAACCAGTGATTGGCGAGGTGTATGAGCAAATGGATACCATGTTGGGGGAAATAAAAGACATTGTTAATAACAGAGATCCCGACTTGTACAATCTTATTCACGATTGTGTGTGTGAACGGTGGAAAAGGCTTAACCTTCCACTACATTGCTTGGCGTATATCCTTACGCCAAAATACTACTCAGATTCTTGGTTGGGAAAACCTGCAGCAGGGGGTGGTGTTAGGACCAAACCCCATTTAGATCGAGAGGTAACTAAGGATATCTGGATGCATTAGAAAAGTTGGTGCCTGACAGGGAGGAATGTGCAGCTGTGCGCCTTGAAATAGGCAGATACTTCACTGGCAGTGGTTTGTATGGTAACTTCCATGCAATGGACGACAAAGATAAATTTGATTCTCTCACATGGTGGGAAACATATGGCGGCGACGGACTTTTGCGAAAATTGGCATTGAAAGTTCTTGCACAGGTTGTAAATTCTTCTTCTGCAGAGAGGTGTTGGAGCACCTACAGTTATATACATAATGTGAAAAGAAACAGGCTCAACGAAAACCGAGCAGAAAGCTTGGTTTATGTGCACTACAATTTGAGGTTGTTGAGCCATTACTGTGATCGGGCTAATGAAGATCCCACATATAAAATTTGGGACAATCACCCTGAGGACGACAATTTGGAGGATGGCATTGTACATATGGAAGAACTAGAAGATGAGCTTGTACGGGATGAAGCTGAAGCAGCTGCAGCAACCATGCCACCTCCACCTCCACCATCCAGTAGCAGTTCTCGGGGCCCGATTCTTGTTCCAT
>APFE030519274.1:50621-70846 GCA_000404065.3 Pinus taeda
CTTAGAAATATCTTCGATATTACTTCTTGTAATGGTTAAACTTGGCTTACAAGTACAACTTTTTACTTTGGTGATCAATGATGATAAATGTTATTGAATTGAATGCTATTTTAATTTATTATTTTACTAAGGTTGATGACGATTATAATTTCTAGATGATTGATGTGATATGGTTCAATGATCAATTTATGTTTTTTTATGTTTTTATGTCTATTTCATCATTCTACATGTTTTTGTTGACATATATGTATCAAAAATTAAAAAATATAAAAAATATATATATTTTTAAAAAATCGCTCCGGGATTCGCTCCCAAACCGGGAGCTTCTGAAAATGGTCGCTCCCACTCCCGCTTCCGCTCCCGCTCCCCGCTTCTGCTCCCGCTCCCAAGTAACATTGAGTTGAACTATTTCGGTTGTTTTAGTACATATGCTATTGGAAATGTGTTGTATCAACTATTAAGTTTGTCTCACCCGTGTGGGCTATCCCATCAAACACTCGACAGGTTCATTCTTGTAAACTTATTATAACGCCCGTCACACTCGTGTGGACTATTCTGTTAGATGTTGTAAGTGCTATATTTTCACCTTGTGTTTGTGACTTCCGCATCCATGTTGACTACTCCACCGGAAGCTATGCATGTCCTGCTGTGTTGTGTGTCTCTAGCAGAGTTGGGACTATTCCCTCTCAACCTGAGACTCACTTCCACCCTTTCCCTTTGTAGTGAAAGAACTCTAACACAAACAGCACTAAGCAATCACCAAGCACGCGAACCTCACTATTCGAAGACAAAGCAAACCACTCTCACGTGCTAACAAGCAAGAGCTAAGGCATATCTTTCGAATAATGGAAATCGGGCCATCGTACCAGATGGGACTCCTACACCAAAGGGTGTGAGGTCTAGTTGGGACTTCATACTAGGGAGATCCCCTAAATGTTGGCAGGTCCAGCACCATCAACAGCTGCCAAGTGCGTTGAGAGTAGGAGTGGTAAGGGAGACAAAATATCATCAAATCTCCATCAAAAATCAAAGGCAATGACACCTTGCAAAACAAATGCCAATGTTGTCCTCAAGTGTTGCGTATAGACTGTTGTAAAGAGTCTGCGTACAGATTGAACTATAGTGTTGTAGATTTGTTGCGTACAAGTGTGGAGTTATGTGAGGATTGGTGGAGACACACTCCACGATTTCCTCAAATCAAATCCCATCAAACAAAATTAAAACATGTGTTGATCCCTGCTAGTAGTGTATTTCCTTATTTTTACGTTAACCATTTATTTGCATTGCGTGGTGTGAAAATTCCAAACTGGAATCCTATTGCAGCAACTAGAAATTATTCTCCTAATTGTTAATTTTATTTAACAATTTATTTGTTGTTTGCTACGGCAAATACTAAAATCACACTGCAACCCACACAAATAAAACTGCGGAATAATAAACGCTAGAAGAAATGATAGCACACACATAAAAATGACAATTATTTTTGGACAGAAGTCCCCGAAAAAACCCAACTTAGGAAACCCAGTGCAGCGGCTGAGGGTTTTATTATTAAGCAGCAGTGAAATAATCTGAGTATAATATAGATGTCGAATATTGGAAATCATGCAGAGAAAATACTGGCAAAAATCCAGTGAGGAATTTTCCTCACCCCACAGGCAAATCTAGGCTCTGACTGCAACACAAAGTGAGTCATCCAAACTGTCTTTGCGCTGGCTTTACGTCACCCTAGCACAGTCCCTTCTGCACTCAATCTAAATCAGCCTCTCCTCAAGTTGTCTGGGAAAATGTTTCTCCTGGACCCCGAAACCTCTGCCCAGCCACTGGTACTGAAACTCAACTTTTCCCTAGCATAATCGAAATTGCCTCTAAAGGCTCCTACACTGCCCCGACGTCAACCTCTCTCTGGCTCTTTTGCCTCTCATCAAATGCACTCACCGGATCTCAAAAACTTCCTCCGACTTCATTGTCTCTACCCCTCTCTGATTGCTTCGATCTCTAACTCTCTCTCCGACAACTGATTGTTGCTACTCAAGAAATCGATCTGCTCAAGTGTATTCTCCATCACCACATCGACCTCCTCTTATAATCGACTGTTGGAGAACCAACGGCCAAGACTAAAACATAATCGATGGCTAGGATCATCTCTAGATCAATCCGTGTGAGCTTCTAGATAATTCTCGCTTTTACTTAATTAATACTGATTAATTAACCATATTTCTTAAGTTTAGACTTAGGAAATATTTTAAAACTAGTTAATAATCTAATTAAGTCATTTCTACGCGGAATTTCCTGAAACGATTTCTGGGTTTTGGAAATCTCATGTATTCTAGCCTCTCCACCAAATTTTATGGCTAGAACACATCCGATGCTACAAAAACTAACACTCCCTCTTAGCGAGGAATGTGTTCTAGTGCTACTGCACAAACTGTAGCAACACCTTGTCTCTGTATCATCTCTTGTCACGTTGTTGATGTCTGACCATACTGCCCACCAACCGCTGCGCAGCTTTGATATACATTGCATTTGTGCTGCTACTAACCCTGCTGAATTGTTGTCAACACTGCATCTACACTGCAACTCCCTCTCATCTGTTGTCTCTACAACTGCAACATCTATGACTGAAAAGCATTCAAAATATTGAATCAATTGTGATCAGCATAATGCATTTGTCACCCAAGTCTCTGGCTGTTACTAGCCTCTGCACTGTTCACTGAAGGCTTGGCATTGTTGCTGACTTTGCATTGTGCCAACTGCACTGTTGCAACCTCTGCACTTCGCTCCTCAGCATCTGATTGTTGCTAGTCTCTACAACTGTCACGTTGGCATCTTACTATTGCTAGTCTCTGCAACTGCCAATCTGGCATCTGACTGCATCAACTGTCACTGATCCAACCTGCTACTGAACAATGTGGGCCCCCATAGCAAGGTATTGATCCAAGAGGTGGACACCTCAAGGATCTTGCCCAACTATAGCGCTCTGGGGCTACAACACCAAGTCACCCAACCTCACCCCTAGAGGTATATCAGCAAACATGGTGAAGTCTTCCTCCAGCCTGGAGGAAAGCCTATCGATCTCTGTTGAAGCTGCCTGTTGGTCTTGCTTCTCCTCCTTGTCCTTCTTCCTAAGAAGACACTAGCTACTGTAGTGACCAAGCTCAGCGCATCTGAAGCACTTAACCTTCGACAATCCTTCTTCTTTCTCTACTCCCCCTGCCCCTGACTGGGACCCTTTGATACGAGGGCCACATTCTCCTCCTCCTTCACCACCTTCGATCCGTTGTTGTTGCTTGCCATTGACGGAGCTCTTTAATAGAGCTCGTCTCAACTCCTCCTGCAAATCAGCCCACATATTGTCCCACTCTAGTAGCCTATCTCTGCCCAATATGCTTTGGACAAAGACCTGCCAATCCTCTGAGACATCATTGAGTGCCAATCACACTAGCTCCGTGGGTTGAGGCATTGCCCCAACAGCTAACAGTTGGTCTCGGACCTCTTAAATCCTGGTAAGGAAGGGATATATGTTTCCCCCTTTTGCATCTTGATGCATCTCAACTTCTCTTCTAAGTACATCTTTCGCTGCATGGAAGTACCTTGGTATAGTGTGGAGAGGGTCTCCCACATCTCTTTGGTCATTCCTTTGCCCGCTATATGTGAGACAATGTGATCTCGGACTCCGTCTAGGATCAACCTCTTCACTCGTGCCATCTCCTTTCTGTACTCTTTCAGATGATTTGCCTTCATGAAAATTGCTACCACCGCATCAATATAGGCTTTCAGGCCATATTCATCTAGAAGGAAGGACACCCTTGCCTTCCAGTTGACGTAGTTGGAAGCTCCAACCAACATGTACTAATCACAAAGCCCAACAGGGGCCAGCTCTGATACCATGTGAAAATTCCAAGCTAGAATCCTATTGCAGCAACTGAAAATTATTCTCCTAATCATCAATTTTATTTAACAATTTATTTGTTGTTTGCTATGACAAATACTGAATAAATCTCACTGCAACCTACACAAATAAAACTACGGAAGAATAAACATTGGAAGAAATGCTAGCACACACACATAAAAATGACACAATTATTTTTGGACAGAAGTCCCCGGAAAATCCCAACTTGGGAAAACCAGTGCAGCAATTGGGAGTTTTATTATTAAGCAACAGTGAAATAATCTGAGTACAATCTGGTTGCCGAATACTGGCAATCCTGGAGAGAAAATACTGGAAAAAATCTAGTGAGGAATTTTCCTCACCCCACAGGCAAATCCAGGCTCTGACTGCAGCTCCAAGTGATCCATCCAAACTATCTCTGCATAGACGCTGCATCACCCTAGTGCAGTCCCTTTTGCGCTTAGTCTGAATCAGCCTCTCCTCAAGCTATCTAGTATAATTCTAGGAAAATGTTTCTCCTGGCCCCCGAAAAATTTGTCCAGCCTCTATCACCTAAATTCGACTTTTCCCCAGCAAAATCAAAATTGCGTCTAGAGGCTATTGCGCTGCCCCAACATTAGCCTCTTTGTGGCTCTTCTACCTCTCTGCAAATGCACTCACCAGATCTAGAAATCTTCCTTTGGCATCACAGTCTCTGCCCCTCTCACTGCTTCAATCTCTAACTCTCTCTCTGACAACTGACTATTACTACTCAGGAAATCGAACTACTCAAGTGTATTCTCCATCACCAAATTGACCTCCTCTTCTAATCCACTGTTGGAGCACCAACGGCCAAGATTAAAACATAATCGATGGCTAGGATCATCACTGGATCGATACATGTGAGTTTCTAGATGATTCTCGCCTTGAATTAATTAATATTGATTAATTAACCATATTCACTAAGTTTAGACTTAGGAAATATTTAAAAATTGGTTAATAATCTAATTAAGTCATTTCTAGGCAAAATTTCCAGAAACGATTTATGGGTTTTAGAGATCTCATGTGTTCTAGCGTCTCCACCAAATTTCATGGCTAGAACACATCCGATGTTACAAAAATTAACACGTGGATCATTCTTTTGGCAAGTGTTATCAAGATCAGACCAAACTGATCTGAATTGACCAGTCCAACCAATTTGAGGCCAAAACCGATTTGGACTGGTGACCTGAACCCTTTTTGGTTGCTTCAATACCAAATCGATCGGTTCGATATCGAACTATCCGATTCTTGTACGAAATTGATCAGTTCAGTACCGAACTAGCTTTTTTCATTGGACCAGTCGGTTCAATACTAAACCGACCGATTTTGTACATTACTACCAAGGACCCTTTGAACGCAATTTTTTTCAAAAAAATAGTGATTTATGACACGGAAAGCCTAGTATTTAACCATATTTCCCTACTGATGGATGTTATGCAATTCAAGGTAATGTTAGATTCTTAATGTAAAAGTGACATTCACCTTTATCTTTCATTTTATCATTTTACTTAAATTTTTAACATTGCCATTAAATGGCTCAGGATGTTTGAGAGTGGTTCTGACCTCATTGGATTTCATATGGAGAAAGTAGAACTTTATATCTCACTAAAAATCCAGCAAACTTTACAGTTTTCCAGGATTTCAGGATTGGGGAGATTGCAAGACTACATTGGATTTTTTCATGTAAAAGGGTATGGAACTAGTATTTAATCAAGAGCACCAAGCCCTCTCTGTATCTTGGTGTTAGTGGCATTGGTTCTCGAACTCCTCTATCATGAGCCTACTAAAAAAATACCCATCACTCAAACAAAATCTTGACTTCACATGCTATGCTTTTTCTATCTTATTGTAATGCTTAGAGGGTGATATTGATGACAAAGATCCCAATATATGCAATTATTTTGATGATATGTAGGTATTTGTTGTAGCATAGTTTTTTTTTATGCTCGAGGCCATGTGGAGCTTGTTTGCTAGTGTATTTTTGGTTTAGAGATGGATAGCACTCGGTGTTATTTTGGTTGTGTGCACTCTTACATGCTATATAAATGAGACCCTTTGCTTATTTCTGTATAAATGGTTTGGATTCATATAGATCCACATGAATATATATGTTTTTCTTTAAAATTTGAATATTTTATGTGTTTTTGGTTGACCGGTTTTTTTACTGGTTTCCGACTGGTTCTCAGTCCAAGGGGTCTACCAATTCAATGACCAGTCTGGTTCTGATAACTATGTTTCGGCATGTGCATTTTATCCTTTTGGTTGGTCATGTGTAGAATAAGAGGGTGAGGTGACGCCCATTCTCCTTTATGAACTTCATACTTTAATCTCTTCACATTTAAATCAAAGTTGAAACTTTTACCATACATTGCCTCATAAACTCAACATGGAACTTTGTTGATTGCCTTTGACTTCGTGTTGTGCCTTATTTGTTGGGCCCCATCCAGTTGTCACATCATCATTTGCTTCCCCTCAATCTTCCATGTCACCTATTTGAATCTTTTTCTGACTTTGGAAAAAAAATATTTCCAATTATTAATTTTTTTTTTAATTTTTCCTCATTTTTGCCAGTGACAATAGAAAAATTGGCTTTTGAGGGACTATACGTTGTTTTTTGACCCTCAACGTGAGTCTCAAAGTAATGTTGGGCCTCTGAGGATGAATTTTGAGTAGTCACACGCCCCAAACATTTCCCAAGGCCACTTATTTACATTATTACATAGAAATTTTTAATTATTAAATTATCCTACTTAGACCGAGTCAAATTCCGCGAAAGTTCAAAGATGACCTAGCATAGTAATATATGTTGATTTTTGGTAGCATTGGATATGCTCTAAGTCTCAAAAATTGCAGGGAGACTTAGACACATGCATTTTCCAATACTCATAAATCATTTTGGGAAATTCCACCCGGAATCAGTTTTATTAAAATAATTAATTATTTTTAATGGGTGCCTAAGTCTAAACTTAGGAATTAAAATATTTAAAGGGTATTAATCTAACTATGGGTGAAACTTCTAGAAGAAGACGAGGATCAAGCCAAAATGATCTGAGCCATTGATTAGTATCTAATCTAGGTCGTTAGTTCTCAACAGAAGGATTATAAGAGGAGGCTTGATGGGCATTTGAAAAACATGTCGAGTAGAGATTAGAAGATCGAATTTCTGAAGCAGAGCAGTTGCCGGAGAGAAATTCGAACTGATCTTTTGCAGTGAGGGGCAAGGATAGTTCCAGTTGGAGATTTCTCCTGATCCAGAATACTAAGCAGAGAAGGCAGAGAAAGATCTGAGACAGGCAGCGCAGTGGTTAAGCTGGCCAACGTAGGCTGACGTAGAGGCAACGTAGAAGCTTTGAGGAGGTCTAAAAATTTGTTGGAGGAATTAATATCAGAAGCTGAGGTATGAGACCGAGAGGTGAAAAACAAAGTTCCTAGGCAACAAATCAATCAGTAGAAGGGGTGACGTTGTCTCTAGAGGTTGTGACGTTGGGCTGACGCTGGGACTGCGCAGAGGCAGCCAGGGGTTGTTCATTCAGTGGCTGGATCAGACAGGATCTCCAGTGATATTGTGAGGTAACCTCACTTATCTCTCTGTCCGTGATATTCTCTGTATTGGATAGCCAGCAGGGCATCCAGAGATTGTATTCAGAAATTACTAATGCATAATAACAAAACCCTCAATTGTTGCATAGGTTTTCCTGCATTGGGCTTTCCCGGGGACATTTTTCCAAAAATAATGGTGTCATGTGTTGTGTATTTCTTTCTTGCTCAGTTTCTTGTTTCTGCATTTTATTTAAATGGTGAAGGCTACAGTGTATTAGTTTCGGTGTTTCCTGTAGGAAACAATAAATAATTTCGTTCAGTAATTAACAAATAGAAGAAACATAATCACTTGTTGCAGTAGAAATTTGGGCTTCCAAATTTTCACACATTGACCCTAGGCACTAAGATGGACTTAAGGCACGATTTTCAAGTCGTCACCTCGGCTTTGGGGTAATGCAGTGAGTGAAAAAACCTAGAAAATTATTCGCCGCTAAAAAGCAGGAATATTTAACCAAGTGAAAAAAACACTCAAAGGTGTACTCGCTTGTTGATCGAGTCTCAACATGCCAAGTCTGTTTTATTCATCATGATAATGACATTTATAAAATATCCCCATAGGGTTGCGAATCTGAGGACTGAATGAAGAAAGCGAGAAGGAAAGGGTCTTAGAAGCCCTGATGAAATCTAGAACTCTATAAGTGTAGGAATGCTCTGACATATCCTTGAACATGGAGTCTTCAAAAAAAAATCAGGTACAACTTTAGTGGTCAACAGTCCTTGTTGCCGCAAAATCTAGCAGACCTTGAGAAGGAAAACCCTACAAGGTATAAACTAGACCTGTAAGCAACAACAGGGTAGTGGCCAACTGTCACCACAGCCAAAACCCCCTACTCTTTAAAGACTTTCACCAATGGGGGAAGTCCCTGTAGGATAGAGATCACTTACAATTCGTATTCTACGATAAAGGTATGCAATGATCTCACTAGTGTTGAATTTTGTAGCTATGGTCAGTCTTCATAATTTATATTTTAGCCCTTGTAATGAATAAATAATTTGTAAGACATATACTACATGTCATTTTGATTATTTAGCCCTTGAAATATTTATTATAAGACATGTTCTTCATGTCGGATTTAAAAGAGAAAATTCTGAAATTTGAATTTTGGATTTTTGGCTTCAAAATACTCAAGTCAGCCATTCCTCAAGTCAAGTCGCCCCAGTGAAGGGACACGCCCATTTTGGATAGGTAAATCACTATATAAAGCATTTGATCTCCTCCACAAAGGCACCATTCGACCTCACACAAGAAAGACAGTTTTTGGGCATCCAAGCGAAGGACAAGAAGGACGAAGATCATCTTTCTCTCTCTCTAACTCGCATCTCTCTCTCCTAGCTTGCATGTGTGTTTCTGCGCAGTCTTTGGGGCAACATATTCTAGATAGGCCAAAATTCTAGGCAGGCTGAAATTCTAGGAAGCCGAATTTCTGGGCATATTTTGGAGGCCAAAATTTTTCCCAGGGAAGATCAGATCAGAGCGAGTTGCTGGGAAGATTGGGAGGCTTGACTTGAGGGTTGTTGACCAAGTTTGACCATAAGAATTATTGGTCAGTTTGACTCAGTTGACTAGCTACATTAAATGTATCTCTTGTTGAACTAAAGAATTTCTCTAAGAAAAAGGTTGTTGGATTTTCCCTCAAGTGGGTTTTCCCTGGATAAATCTTGTGTTCTCTTTATGCATTGTGGTCTCTATTGTCCTTATGGTTTTATGGTTGAATTTCTGAAGTGAAATTGCTTCATGATAAAATGGGATTGTCAAAAGAAGATCTATATCATTTGAAGTAATTATCAGCATTTCAGAAATTAGTGCTTGTCTCTATTGCACTTGAAAACTCAACAGCTAGGAGGTCTTCAAGGAAGACACAATTTTGGTTCAAGGCTTCTCAAGGGAGCAATTCGCTTTCTACGAAGATACCTAGATATAGAGGCACTAGACCTTAGGTTTGATTGATTTGATGAGTGTTGCAGTAACTCAAGGTCAAGGCAAGAAGAAAAGGTTTCTTACAATGTATATTGGCTAAGCCAAGGCTCACGATACCTTCAAGAAAGTCCTTAAGTTCAAGGAAGAAAAACTAGGGTTTCCCTCTTAGGACAAACACCTAGGGTAAGAGAATTTGTGGATGAAATTGAAGTGGATGCCAACCAAATTGATAGGTTTCGTGGACAGCCCTATCTACTTGATGTTTAGGCTCTCCAACCTCCAAAATACCCCTTCCCTAAAATTTTGCCCCAAGCCCTGGTTTCTAGCCCTAGCCTTGAAAGGACTGACTTTAAGAGAGAGATGGATAAAATATGAGATTGATCACCAACAAGTTAGACTAGTGCCTTGTTCCTTGGGAGAATGGAAACTAGGATGATTTAGGTTAGCTAAACTTGTTTTCAAGGAGGCCAAAATTTGATGCCCTGGCAAGCAAATTTCAAGCATTTACCCACTAAATAAAAAATGGATTTTTCATGGGAGAGCTACAATGAGTTCACCACTAGGTTTGCTTAATACATGTTATACATGAGTAATGTATGAAATATTCGTCTAGATAGCAATTCCATTATTTTTCAACAAACTAGGGCATGATTTTAACATAACCTAGAATCAATGATTGCATACATTAGACATAGAAAAATAGATATTCAATAATAAAGAACGCTTACAAGAAAACATGCAAAAATTCCTTCCATTATCCAAAGAATAACACCAAGAAATATCCAAGACTAAGCTCCAAATGTCAAAATGCATCCAAGGGATCCAAATCTTCCACAAGGGAACAAGTGTGAATTCCTATATGAGGCCGAAGTTCCAAGTGTGATGATGATGAGAGATCAAGTGAGGTCTCTCTAGAGTCTAATATATATGTGCTCTAGCATGTCCTATTTTAGCCTAGAAGCCCCTATAACAATAAATTAATGTGCGGGTAAAGGCTTAGGTCACAAGTCAACCTAGTAGCTTTTACAAAATTAATTTTATCTCCACAAATGTTAGCTGAAATGTTGACATCATGCTTGCATTGGGTTCCTTAGGGTTGACGTTCAGGCCTTTTGGAGAGTACTGGAGAGGGGAGTCCAAGGTTTAGGTTTACATGAGAATAATAGTAGGAAAAGTATGTTGGATTAGACCTTAGTTCTTCTTCAAACATGAAGTCGTGATTATTATTGATATTTGCCATTCTCAATAGTCGTTGATCCAAAGACGCCATTATAATTGAAGAAGCCCCCCACTGTAGCCAGTAATCCTTCCATTGGTGGCACACTTCCGCTTTGATATAGGTTCAATTCCATTTCCCTTTCATTTATCTCGTAATAGCATTGTTCTCGGAACATCATGTCAAGTTCTTTCCCTAATTCATCAGTATATGATGGGTCTTGCATACTAGGACTATTTCGTCCAAGGTCGTCACCTAATGATCCTCTCATTTCAAGACCATAAAACATCTTTACTGAACTCTCGATCATCATTTCGATATACAATAATTTATATGGACCAATATAATTACAAGTGCACAAAATATAGAACTTTAAATAAATAATTGCATGAAGATCATTTAACATTTCAAAATGCTCTTCAATAACTATATAGAAATTTATGTTGTTGTAAGAACAAAGTGTCTCAATACCGCAAATCTCAACCCCGCATAAGCACTAAAAATTCTTGATCATTATGCAACAAAAAATATTTCCTTCACGGTCTGATCTTTTATCCCAAACACACATCGTCCACAACAAAAAGAACTTCATTGCCTCTCCACTAAAATGATTGTCTTCCACCAAGCCTTTTCTTGGATATAAAACTAAGTCAGACATCCAACAACATTGAAAAAAAACATATAGACTTCCCCCAAACCTCACATCTTTACATGCAGGACGCTGAATTTGACAAAAAACAACCAAACCAAAGAATTTGAGATCACAAAAAGGGATTTCATTTAATTTTCAGATTTCTAGTATGTTTTTGTATCATTTTTAATTAGAACATATGTATAAAATCGTGATAAAGTTACAATGAGATGTTGACACCATGATGCCCAGATGTTAAGGCATTTAGCCCAAGATGCCTAATGTTGGAAATATTAATGATGGACACAATGGACCCAGGATTCCCCCAAGTTGGCCTTGACATTGTTTAATGGGCATCACTTGATACAAAGCCTAGATGATGATGGTCGTCATGGAGATGACAAGGGAGGGCTTGTACATCACCTTGGAGCCTTAATGCTTGATATATTTGATGCCACGTCACCACTTTTCCTCTTTTGAGGGTGATATAGGGCATCTTGGGCATGATGTGTACAATGGAGAGACCCTTCTCTCACATTTTCAACACTTATTGAGCTCATTTAGAGGGTGACATCATACTTTTGCAGCGTTTATTCCCACATGTGTAATCTTTTATGGCATATTTGTCCTATTTTTGAGGTACGAGGTTGGCTTGTAACCTCTTTCTTGTGGAACACTCAAAAGTGAACTTGTTCATAGGGATTTTAGTCATTTTATTGTAAAGTGAGTGGGAGAAGACTCGTATAAATAGAGCCTCCCCCTCACTTCTTATTTCATCATCACACATGTGAATTCGGCCTCTCTAAAAGAGTGTGAACTAGATCCCTTATTCACTACTTGGGCATAATGTGACCCTTTATGAATGTGACTTGCTATTAGATGTGACTTTTGCTTGGAGATACTACTCTAGGATTGAAAGAAGTACTATTGTGGGAGATTTTACAAGTTTATAATTGATTACTGATATTTTGCATGTTTTAAATGTTTAAAGTCAAAACTAGGGTTTCAATTGTTCTGTGTCTAAATGCTTATCATTGGTGAAACTATGCTTCATTATTGCATGTGGAATTGTCTTCTTCATAGCCTGTATGGAAACTTCTAGTGTGCAGACCTTATAATTAATTTCTCTCTCACAAGAATAGTAACTAGAGGTTCACAAGTGGATGTCCTAGAGCATCCCCCCTTTCTCTATCATAATCCTCCCTTCGTATTTTGCACCATTAAGATTGTGTTTGCTCTTATAGGTTAAGGCGTTGATCTAAAAGTGTGTTGGTCATCTCAAAACAAAACAAAACAAAAATTCCCTTAAATTTTCTCTCTCCTAGACAGTTAGGCCAGCTGTAGGGTTTTAGGTGCAAATTTGTGTGTAAAGTGTTGTTTTATTGCATGGGTGGCTCTAAATAGTAGGTCAATCTATCTAAATCCTCTAAAAGCAAAATCTAACATTGTAGGTAGTATTGCATGCCCTAGAAGGGTTGATGTCATCTCCATTTATTGTTGTTTATACACATTTAATAGCCTTAAAACCTTCTTGCTTGAGTTATCCTTATTGTCTATTGGAAACCCTTATTTCTTTCATGTCGAACATCATTTGTAGGGTTTTTCTAAGGCTGTCATATGCCATTGCATACCCTAATATTGAACATCATTCAAACCCTAACTTATAGCAGCCTTGTTATTGGTCTAACCTTAGAGAGCTTGAACCCTAGCTTTGAATACCTTGGTCATGTTTAGCCTTGTCAATCCCTCTATCGATCCTTAGACCTCCAAAATAAGTCACCTTGAGCCATAGTATTAGAATGTCTTATAGGTGGCATAAGGAAGCCTCCCTTGTGGTTGAAATCCCACTAAACAGCAGGAGGAAGGTTGTTAAGGTGACAGTAGCAACCCTTCCTCATTGTTGCCATAAGGTCTAGCTCCTCGCCTGGTGAAGCCTTTCACCGAACCTGCTCGATTTTGCAGCAACATCTTTGTCGCTATTAACAAGGAGTTGAGTCAACCTCCTCGTAATCCAAAGTCTACGCTTCAATAAAATTTTGGTGAGAATAACCTTGAAGTTGAAACTACAACATAGATTCTCATCTAGTGATTGCAAAATCGGAACCTTCCATTTCCCTTCGTAGTTCATCTAACAAAGCCATAGCTCCAAGAAAGAAAATAAATAATCATAAGACGACTACTTCCTCAACTTCCCCTATAGCTTCCCCATCCCCTGTAGTTAGGAGCCTCTTTGGTAGTTCCTTCGCCACCAACACAATGGCCTAGCTGTTCGAAATAATACTGAGAGGGGGGGTGAATCAGTATTAGCAAATCAATAATCTTTTCATTTCCATAATCAGATTCATATACGCTACTTCAGTTAAGGGTACCCACGCGTATACGCAACTGTGTTTAAAGCAACTAGCATATATCTAATAAACTTATGATTCAGTTAGTTGATCTTCAATGAGTGCATCAGAACATTATTAACCATATGAACAGTAAACAGGTGCAGTAAAACAGAACAGATCATCACACAGAAGAAGCACACATGAACACCATGATATAAGGTGGAAACCCAATGTGGGTGGAAACCACCTGCTGCAATTCGTCTCTATCTTCTTTTAATAAGAAACTTCTTTTTACAATATTTTTGTACTAGTGCAGTCTTATACTAGTACGCAGGCTTCTACCTACAGAAGGCTACAACCTTCTCTTGTTCTCCAGCTTCTCCTGGAAAGGAGCTACAACCCCCTTAGCTCTTGTACTAGCTGATGTACTAAATTACTAATACATAGGTGCTGACCTACAGAAGGCTACAACCTTCTCTTTCCTTCCAGGGACCACGTTTCATAAATTTTCAGACTGGATCCACAAATACAAAACAATCACCACTGCAATACAATCATTAACTCTGAATCACCCAACTACTGAATCACTGAAACCCTATCATCAAAACACAGTCACCAGAACACAGAGCAGAGCCCAGAACTCTGCAACAACCACTAGAACCAACAACAACCTCAAACATCAAATCTCATAATGTATACGCTACTTGACTGTGTCGAACCAACGTGTATACACCCTTTCACCAGAGAGAACCCGCGTACAGATCTGAAAATAATTACTCATACCTTCGCTGCAATTTTCAACTTCAGATATACCCAGAACATAAGATATAAAGGATAAAACATGCGTCAGTATTCAGAGCTATTCATGATCATACCATATAATGATAATGCATTTTAGTCTTCATGATCCCAGTCCATCAACCTTTATCAACCGCATAGGTGCCTCCTAGGTTCAGATCAAGCAAAGCATCACAAACCCAAAACCAACATACTAGATCTCACGCTTCATCAGATATTCATCACTTGCACACTTGCCCATCTTAGCCTAATGATCTTCTCCTTGTATAGGTTTAGGCCTCTCTCATTACCATGGTCCAAAACCACGTAGAACCAATACCTTGGACCCAATACCTGGGATCAACACTTCGGACCAAATACCATGGACCAATACCAAAATACCACAGACCAAAACTTAGATTCCCAACATGTATGCGCCTTTCCTTCTATAAACGTGCGTGTGTACGTATACGTGACTTGGTATATGGTGAACCCGCGTGTATACGCTTCTTTGTCACATCACACCTGCGTATACCCCTCTGATCATTAATTCTTTGCTATTTACTAGTACTATGATCTGTCATCTGAGTGAGTTGCCATCAAGGACAACACTTGTATCATACCTATATCGTAATGCCAACAATTCTAGTGATTGCAAAATCGGAACCTTCCATTTCCCTTGGTAGTTCATCTAACAAAGCCATAGCTCCAAGAAAGAAAATAAATAATCATAAGACGACTACTTCCTCAACTTCCCCTATGCCCTGTAGTTAGGAGCCTCTTTGGTAGTTCCTTCGCCGCCAACACAATGGCCAGGCCATGGCTTAGCGTTGCATTCAAACCACTGGATGTGAGTGGGCTTCCTAATGCTACACATGGATTTCATGATAAATATGAGGAATGGCTACCCAAATTCAATGGGACTAGTCCTATCATAGTCGAAAAACACATGCATGAATTATATTCGATTATTGGTGGAAAACTAATAAAAGAAGAAGACATTATCATGATGTCATTTCCCTTGTCCTTAAAAGAAAGTATTAGGAATTGGTACCTAGATTTACTTGAAGGAAGTCTTAAAAGTTGGGACTATTTCCATCAAGCTTTTTCCGACAAAAGATGGTTTGTTGTTAAGGATGCATGCAACTCTTGGCTAAGTTCCAAGGAGCCAAGAAAACTGAGAATGAGAGTTTTAAGGAATTTACACAATGGTTTCACAAACTGTTAGAAGAAGTTCCTCTCTCGTACAAACCTATTAATCAAACCATGCATTGATGGATCACAAGATGAAGTAAGTTTAATTTGGGGCATCTAGCTATCTTAGGGATAGCTAGCTGAGTTGTGATCTAGTGAACAGCAAATAAGTAAGCAATCAACATGCAAGGATTCGCTCTGTAAGTAGGACATCAATCTTCATTGTACTATGACTAGCATAGAGTCATCTTAAATCTAGATCTAACAAGCACCAAAAGCGATAGATCGAATACCATTGAAACAAAAACATTTTTTATACTAAAAAGAACTTGAAGAAAGGTTTGCCCCTATATGGATTTGTTTCTTCAACTACATCTGATAGATCTAGAGTTAAAATGAATCCTTTGTTGATTTAGATACATGCATGCGAATTATTTATTCTTATTGATATTTTTGTTTCTATTTTATTAAAGATAAATGGATGTGAAAATATTTCTCTTTTTTTTTTGGCCACACGCATTGTATACCAGACAAATGTTACAATCTCTTTCATGCTAGTATATAGAAAGCGCCTCTCAACATAATGAGCGGGATAACATAATAAGCAATCTTTTACTTTGCTCTATGGATGTTTCTCTTTCAAGGGTTTTACTAATAAAAATAAGATAACATAATTTTATTAATGTCCAACAAGTGACCAAAAATTGGTCAAAGTGACTACTACGTACATCATAATCAACACACAAGTCAAAGTGGGAGTGCAACTCTTATAAAAGCAAATGTATCTATGAATCCAAGGCCTAAGAACTAAAGTCTGTCATCCAATAGTGAGATATAAAGTTAGAAATCACAAGGATGAAGAAAGAAAGAATCCTTGTAAAGAGCTCGAGAAATTGGGAGAATGTCTCAAACATGGATGCCAAAGGAGAGTGTTCAAGGCCCCTTACTGTCATCACCTACGAATGATGAACGTGACAATAAGGAAAAGTTGCTATTCGTTGAGTAAATGTTCATAGGAGGCAGGTCCCTCCTACCATCTGAGGCCAAAGCAAAGAAACCCTTGATGAAACTCTTCAGATGAGCTAGAGCAACAAGATCTTAAATAGTGGGTCTAGGGTGCATCGTTCCGTTTAGAAGAGGTTGCGTTGTTGAAATTTGGAGGAGGAAGAGGTCTATTTGTTGTGACGGGAAGAACTGTCCTGGGTGTAAACATGACACCGACCACAAAGATCTTGTGGGCAAAGATCAAATGTCTCCTCGTGATCACATGGAATTAAAAGTAGGGGTGTAGCTGCTATGTGCATGTATCTTGGTGCCTTTGTCAGTAAGCACCATGAAGAAGGAGGTAATCATCCTTGTGGTGTTTCATTGGGGGGTGGAGGAGACGATCTAAGTGAGGAGAATATAACTCTTACAACCCACCTTGTGTATAAGAGCAAGCATCCTTGGTCCAAATATCTAAAAAAATGGGGAGGGAGTTCTATGACTCTCTGAAGAAAAAATTCTACCAACCTTGGATCTCGTAATAGATGGGACACCTAAAACTGAAATGCTCCTCCATCTCCTGTAAATGACAAAGTAGGCAAAACCTCTTTGCTCATAGAATATAGTGATCAGCGTCCACACGAAGCTAATGTGAACCAACTCTGAATTGGCCAAGAAGGATCATAAGTGCATGTATCCAATGGCAAAGTATGTGGGCAGTCTGACAATGAGACTGTCTCTCATCTCCACGAAATGCTATGCATAGTATCCATCTTGGGTTTGAGCCCGTGGGGTGGATATACCCAAATGACTTTAATTTTTTGTTATGTAATCTTCTCTGATGATCCGGTTCAACCCCTACTTGGTCGGCAGTAGATAACCAGGGGTATTAAGAGAGTATCTGAACAGAGTATTTGTGAGCTTGCTTTGTGTCCATTTTTGTGACCATTTCAAAATTCAAACAGCTTCTCCGGGTCTCAAAAACAAAATTAAAGATTAAATTAAAAAAGAGGAAGAAGATGATCCTCTGTTTCCTTCCTTGCCCATTCATGAACAAAGATGAAAATTGTAACCAATTAATGCCAGCCCTTTCATGAACAAATATGAAAATTGTAACCAATTAATGCCAGCCCATTCATGAACAAATATGAAAATTGTAACCAATTAATGCCAGTCGAAATTAGGTCGATGGGACTAAAAAGTACATAAGATAGACAACGATGTCAACATTGGGTTTGTTACAAGGGTTTATTGCGCCATTGCCAGCCACGAATTTAAATCAATCCCAGCTACTCTACTTGCATGGGAAACTACTTGTAATGGCAACTCCATACATTCCATTAGAATCACCACGTAGATATTCATTTCTGAGCTAACAAATTAGAGGACAGTTACCACGGATCCCCAAGGCCGGTCGTAGCGGCATAGAATGGAAGGCACCAGCTCTTTAACCTGAAAAACAAACCCAAATTACGAATAAGGGTATGGATAAATATATGGTTCGGTGTAAAATTATGAATAGTTACCATAGAGGACTTTGTAACGCGCCGCCAACGCCTGCAGACTAGAGCCAGCCGGGAAAGCAAATCTCGAGTTGAAATGTGTGAAAAAATGGAGAGCAGTGTATCATCAGAAAGGCTTCCCGTGCTGGCCATCTTCTCGCCAAACTCTGCACCATAGTGATTCCTCTTCCTCTTAGGCATCCTTTTTCGTCCTGTTTCAGTAACCAGTGTCACAAATTAAAGATGGATTTCCGTGCATCTGTGAGAGCCTCTAAATGTTTAATACTTTGAAAGTTGTTTGGCGGTTCCATGAACACTTGTGGCTGTAAAAGGGAGTCATTTTCAGGAGATAGTTGTGCCACAAGGCTCATGTACACATTTTACCAGGCGAAATAACATAAAAGTAAAAGTAACAGATATACATATTATAAAAATAAAAATAACACTACTTAAATGTCTTTAGTCGTTAAAAGAAATAATAATAATATAATTTTAAACTAAAATATAAAAGCAATCAAAAATAAAATAAGCAAAATTAAAAAGGGTAAAAATTATATATATTTTTTAAGTAAAATAATATAAGAGTTTTTGGAGAGAGGTTTAAATTTTTTTTGTTCCCAGAAAAATCTTTGTAGAAGATATTATTTGTGGCATCAAATATAGGATAAAGGACTTTCCTCATATCACTAACGATATTATAAAATAAGATTGTGCATTTATCTTTAGAAAAGCAGGCCCCTCAGAATAATATTAGCAAATAAGAATTTGATGCCTTCAAAGTCTTTGAACAATAACCCTCACATTGTTATTCCCAAATCCGATAAGGGTGGGGTTGTTGTAATGTTAGATAACCACGATTTCTGTAGAAAAATGTTGGATCACTTGTGTAATAGTGGGAGCTATAGGAAGCTTACTAAAAATCCCCTGAAGAGGATCTCAAAAGTTATAGCTCTTGCCTTAAAATTCAATAGCACCATTGGCTCCATTAACCATAAGTTCATCGAGAGTAACCCTCTTACTCCTAGGATCTATGGACTTCCCAGGATCCATAAGGATGGGGCTCTGCTACGACTCATTTTCAACACAATTGGCAGACCAACTTATTTCTACCAAAGTATTTAGCTCAAACGTTAAAGCCCCTTGTTGATCAGACGGAGTCATTTGTCAAAGACTCTTCATCTTTTGTCAATGAGTTAAAGGGATTAAAATTTGATCTTAGGGATACTCTTGTTAGTTTTGGCATAGTCTCCATGTACATTAATGTCCCGATTAATGAGGCTATTAAGGTTATCAACCACATTACATATCAAGATACAGCTAGGTTGGTTGAGATTTATCTCACCTCTACTTTCTTTAGCTTTGAAGGGGAATTCTATGAGCAAACTTGTGGCATGGTCATGGGTTCTCCTCTTTTCCCAGTTGTGGCTAACATGTTTATGGAGGACTTTGAATCCAAAGCATTGGCCTCGCCCCAATTCAAACAAAAACTTTGGAAAAGGTTTGTGGGTGACACCTGCGTCGTCTAGAATCATGGACAGAGAAAATTTGATCTATTTTTTCAACATCTTAACAAGCAATCTAGCTCAATCATGTTTACTATGGAATATGAAATCAATGGTAGCCTCTCATTCCTTGATGTTCTTATATAAAAGAAAGATGATGGTTCTTTCTCACACCAAGCCTTTTAAAAGAAAATTCACACTAATGGTTGGAAAATTAGTAGTTATTGGATCCCAACCCTTTCTTCTTAATTGTTTTTTCTTTCCTCCTCTTTCGACCTTGTTTGACTAATTAAAATTTTGTTGTACTTTATTAATTTATTCCTTTCTATTTTTCCTCATTTTTAATATTTCATCCTAACTTCTAATATCAATTCAATTTTACCCTATTATATTTATATTTTAGTTATATTCCTTTATCATTTCTTTGATCTATTTAGTATCTTATATTTATATTTTAGTTATATTCCTTTATCATTTCTTTGATCTATTTGGTATCTTTATTGTTTAGTAATCAGGTATATTTTTACTTTTGAATAAGTTATATTTTAGAATAAATTAGTTATTAAAAGTTTACTTTGCCATGTATTTGATTCTTAACATAAATTCTTTATGATATATATTTTTTCTCTTCTATGTTGTGTTTGATTTTCATGGTCCTTTT
>APFE030519274.1:71852-141277 GCA_000404065.3 Pinus taeda
ATATTTTTTAACGTTATTTAGTTTCTAGTATATTTTTTATGACCCTTTTTTTACTCAATTCTTTGTACATCGTCTTCACTATTTAGTATCTCACCGATATCAAACTTTCCATCTTTGTTTTGACGATGAACCACACTCATGGAGACACAAAAATTGCATTGTGATTTTTACCGAAAGAAATTCATTTTACAATTTAAATTAGATTTGGTCAAGTTGTTGGTATTTTTTCAGCTCGAGGTTTATGAGAACCCATGTTACTCATGTGGAATATAGCAAACAGAGAAGAGTTCGGTGGGCATATTCAGTTCAAATTGTAGGATGATTTGTTCAAGGTTACGGATGATGGACAACATAAAATTTCAACGGCACTAGGGATCGGAACATAAAACATCCATTTTTCAGTACCCAACCATTGTTGTTGTGCTAGTGTGGGAAATTGATCCGCGAAACACAGGAGCATGGTTTCGAAAGAAGAGGAGATTACAGGTTTCAAGCCTGTGAAATCTCCAGAAAGCGGTCGAAGGCAATCAATTCGAGCAATTAGTGTTCCAACTTGATCATTTGGCTCATAAAGCAGCAGGGGCATACAAGCTATATTCATTATCTTGGTTTGACATGGAAAATAGCACAATTTTATGGCCATAGGTTTCGTACTGGCACTGATATATTGCTTGACCATCGTTATGCTCCTAAGCTATTAGATATACAGAACCCTAAACCAGAAGAAGATAGAAGAACACAGGTCTTTGGTGAGCCATAAGCATTTCTTATGGTTGAGTGTTTCAAAGCACATTGTCCACTACGTCCCTCATGGTTATCGTGAAATTCCAGAAGCAGGAGTTGACACAAACACTGGAAGTGAAAAGGTTTTCAAGATTGAACACTTTCCACGCACACAAGGGCTCCATGTCGTTGTTTACTTAAAATCCCACGAAACCCAAACAAATACATATCGACGAATTTGGGGGTGTCGTGGGCAAAGATGGATGAATTGAGTATATGTAAATTAAGCGAGAGGGTTAATGCCCGTAACAAACAAGGGACAACAAGACAAGAAATTTCAGAACCTATGGAAACAAATAATCTAGCACAAGTGAAAATTGCATCATCTGCCAAAGTTGGGAAGTGGGTTTGGGTCAAGCCAAACAATATCGGGGCATTTAAAATGAAGATTAGCCCATCTAAAATGGGACCAAACAAGGAAAAAGTGGTCTCAAAGGGAGTACTTGGGCCCTTCACAATAAGCATTCAAACAATTCCCCTTTGCAAGCATGTGACAACAAGTCCAAAGGAAAAATCATTGATGATTTTGCTTTATATAGTCCCACATCCACACCCATCACTTGGTCATTTTATCTTTATGTGAAAGAATTGTTAAATGCAAAAAAGAGGTTGGAGGTTTTAGAAGCTAAAGAGCAAGAAATAAATCACAAAATTCATATAATAACAGCTCAAAACAAGGCTTTAGCATAAACCAATAATTTTTTGAAAGAACAAATGGCATTACTACAAAGCTCTCCTGATAGGGAAGACAAAATGGTGACGCATGAAGGCGAATGTGCAAAACATAAAGAAATTTGTACTCGAAAGTACAAAGGTGGTGAAAGTGAAACAATCTTAGGGTAAAGGGAAAGCAATTGCCCAAATAAACAACTATAAAGAGAAAGCAAGAGAAGAAAGGAAAGGAGATTCCAAAAGAGTTTCCAAAACTTGGGCTCATGTTATTAGCAATTCTGCTAATAGGGAAGGAGAAACAAACATTTAGGTTGACAACATGCGAGATAGAGAAAGCAAGGAAAGACAAAATAGAGAAGCAAACATAATTATTAAAGGGATGAAAGACTATGCGAAAAATGAATGTACTCTTAACCTTGCAAGGGACTTCTTGAAAGACAAGTTGTTATGGCAAGGACAAATATGCCAAGCATGGAGGGTGGGTAAGTTTAACAGTGAGAGAGTCAGGCCCATAAAAGTCATCATGCCTAGCTTGCATGATAAATATATCATTCTAAGTAAGAAGCATCTCTTGAGGGGTTCTCGTTTTTTTTTAGAAGAAGATTTAACTATGAGACAACAGTAGGAAAGGAGGGAGGAAATGTCAAAGGTTTAGGGCAGCAAGAGATGAAGGCAATAGAGCATGGATTTATAAAGGTAAAGTTGTGATAGCGCGATTTTGACCTCCTTTCAAACAAAGCAGCAAGATGGTAATAAGAAAGAGGCAACAAACTCTTCAACATGAAATTAGGAAGTAAGGTCAGTATGGGAAAGCAGGGACAAAGACTCAACTGTGAATCTTGTATGCCAAAATAAATAGCAATCAAGTCATACCCAGGTTTCCTTAAGATTAGTTTGTTGGAACTACAGAGGTTAGCCATGGAGACGAGGACCTGGGTTAGGGCCTATTGCAAAGATAGAGACATAATTTGCCTCATAGAAACACATGATCATGAAGGGTGCAAGACACCTTTGTTTAAAAGATATTGGAAGATAGCAGTATGGAATGGCAAAGGGCATGGGGGTATCATGGTTTTAGTGAGGGAAAAAGAAAGTCGTCTCATTCAGTTAGAAAAACAAGACTCAAATGAGCAATTCATTTGGTTTAAAATATCATAAAATGGAAACCACACCAGAATTGAAGTGTGTTATTTTTGCGCCGCAAGTTTCAAAAATCTACAAAAGTAGAGGGCGTGACCACAAAGATCCCTTTGCAACCTTAAAAGAAGACATTGCAACATATTCTCAGCTAGGTGAAGTCCTTATAGTGGGTGATTTCAATGCCAGGATTGCGAGTGAGCAAGCTAGCATTCTTTGTTGTAAAGAAGATTGCGACCTTATTTGGCTTGCAGAAGAGAGTAATCATCAGCGGGAAAGAATTTAAGAGGACAAGGGTTACAATCTCTTTGCTAAACATTTGCTTACTCTATGTCGGGTCTTCGATACAGTCATCTGTAATGGCTTTACTAGATGGGAAAAGTCTGGTAATTTCACTTGCAATACTTACAATGGAGCAAGTGTAGTAGATTATGTAATTTGCTCGCATGGTTTGTGTGAGAAAATGCAAGAAGTTCTGATTGGAGATCAACTTTGGAACTTAAAATCAGATCACAAGCCAATTTATTTAAGTTTCTCTTGGACTGGAAAGAAGCAATTAGAGTAAAAAACTCAATGTGTTCAACAAAACCTCCCAAAGGGCATATTTCTTTTGACTCCAGAAAAATCGTAATACCTTCAAAATGACACTAGAGAGGCTCTTCGAGAAGGAGAAAATCCCAATTCACGGCCTTCATAGTAACGAATTAACACATTTAATTCAAAGCACACTTGTAGGGTGCAAAAGAGCAAAAATTAAGAAGTATGAAACAAATTGCTTTATGGTTAATGCTTGGTTTGATAAGGAATGCAAAAAGGCAAGGATAATGTGGAAAAAGTCAAACAAGCATGACATAAATCTCAAAGCTTACAAGTAGATATTAAGAAATAAAAAGGCCGATTTCATGGTTTCATGGAGAGAAGAACTAATCTTCCATGGGAAAAATAATCCCAATTTATTTTAGAAGGAGCTCCAACCGAGAAAGATGCAAACTGAAAATAGTACTACAACTTCTAAATGGTTTGACTATGCAAGACAACTTTATGAGCAGGATCTCAAGGTTGACGCTCCCCTTGGTCAATACTAATACTGAACTCTTCACGATGCAAGAGGTAGAGATATGTATATCAAGAAGTTGGTTGTTGGAAAAGCAAAAGACTTAGTTGAACTCCAAGCAGAGTATGTAAAGTGGGGCTAAATATTTTTGCACCTCGCATTGTAAAAAAAATTAACAACATCCTAACAAGGGTTCCCCGCAGATTGGACAACTAGTCTGGCAATACCTCTTTTCAAAAGCGGTGACATCAATAATCCCTCAAATTATAGGACCATAGTGATAAACCCCTTGTTTGTAAAGTTATGTGGAAGCATACTAGAAAATAAAATCAGCAAGTGGGCAGAAGAAAGAGACAAGTGTGCTAAAGGGAAAGCAAGTTTTATACCTAAACACTCCACAATTGATCATTGTATAACGTTAAGGCACATCATTGAAAAAGTTTGGGAGAAAAAGGAAGAAGTTTTGTGTTGCTTTGTTGATTTCATAAAAGTGTTTGACACAGTGCCTAGGGATAAGCTTTGGCATAGAATGGAGGAACTTAGGGTTCCTACACATTTGAGAGCAACTGTGCACAGGCTGTATGAAAAGGTGAAAGTCAAAATTAGAACTTCAGCGTGCATTTTTTAAAGTTTTAGAAGCAATATCGGGGTCAAGGAGGGTTGTCCATTGTCTCCTACCCTTTTTGGTTTATATATCGAAAAGCTTGAGGACTGGTTAAATTCGTAAGAGGGTGATGGTATCCATTTATGCAAGTTTGTTATAAGGTTTCTTTTGTATGTAGATGACCTTATTCTAATCGTTGAATCTACTCTTGGTTTGTAAGAGCACTTATTATCCCTTGAGCATTTTTGTAGAAGGGTGGGGATGCAAGTCGATAACGGAAGTAGCGGTTTTCTCTTAAAAAACAAAACATAACCAGCATAAGTCCTACTTTGAAGATGACATTCTGGAAGGAGTTGTGGATTACAAATACCTCGGGATTGACTTCAACAAAAATCTAAGTTGGGATGGCTGTAGAAATAAAAGAACTTTGGGGGATTGGAAAGCATCTTATGCTTTTCGAAATAGGTGCATAGGGGCAGAGTTATGGGACTGGAAAACCACTCAAACTCTTTTTGGGCTTCTAGTGATTCTGGTGATTCTTTATGGTTGTGAACTGTGGGCCAACAATATATTCAACATGCAATGGAAACAAGTTGAGAAAATTCATAAGCGTTTGATTACAAATTCAAAATTAAAAACGCAGTTCCTTATGCTATCTTGTTAAGTGAAACAGGGGCTACTCTTATTGAATCAATTACTATGGTGTGAGTCATAAGGTATTTAAAAAAGAATTGAGCAAATGGAAGAGGGAATGTGGCCTAAGGTTTTCCTTAATGACATATTGTGCAAAATAAAGAAGACTTGGATGCAACAAAATAACAAATGGTTTAGTAAATGGGGTTTTTGCTTGAACACGTGTCCCATAAACAATAAAGAGATAAAAGCTTTTGTTGTGGATAAGTTCCACAAGCATACCTGGGAGGAGCAAGGGAGAAAGAAAAAATACTATATTCAAGTGTTTAATCCCACTCATAATCATCAACAAAAAGTGTACATAGAAGCTAATATTTCTTGGAGAGCCAAAATTCTTATTGCTTAATTAATGACCAATTCTCATCAACTCCTTTGTGAAACAGGGCGCTAGAAAAGACCAAATGAAGTGTGGGAGGAAAGACTATGTACTTTTTGTTCTTCGAGAAAAGTGGAAACAAAAAAGCACTTCATTTTAGAATGTTAGGCCTTCAAAGACAACAGGGAAAGTTATGCAGATATTCTGGCAGCTAGCTCTTGGGATAAGCTATTTAGCGAGGGGTTTTTCAAGAAGCTAGTAGTGTTTACTGTGAGATTCACATGAAAAGGGTTGAATACATCAACTAGATGAAGAAGAACATGTCCCATAATCTTTAGCCTCTTGGATGTTAACAAAAAAAAACATTTTTTCCTTCTTTCTATCTTAACTCTGAATCTACCAAATACCACGAGGGATCAAATCTATTTTCACTCTAAAAAAATTCATCATTCTCAACATTTGGTAGATCCATGAACTTCTAGATGTAAAAAGAACTAAATGTTCCCATTAATTATTAAGATGAATTTATGCTTATAATTGCTATAATTTTGAATTTTGAATTATTGTTATTTTTTAAATATTTTTTTTTAATTTATTTTAATATTAAATATGAAATATTTATTTAAATTATAAATTTTTAATTATTTATTATTATGAAAATGTTTATATGAAACTGGATATGATATTATTTGAGCTTTAAATGGATATTTATATTGGATTGGTTATAATTATTTAGTTAAAAATTATTATTGGTATTGGGTTTTTTTTAATATTTTAGATGTAATATATTTATTTAAAATGTCAACTATAAAAAATGGGATATATTTAAGATGGATATTTGGATTTCAAAAAACTATTATAATGAAGTATAAATGTAATAATTAGTATTTTTCTAAAAATTGAGAAGAGAACATTTAAAGAATTCTAAGATGTTTTACATGGTAGAAAAGGAGCATACTTATTTTGTGTTAAATGTTCACTCATTTTGATGAACATTTTTAATGGTGGGAAAAGAAGTGAGTGTATGTTCTGAGGGGTTTGTGGATTTTGAAGGAGTAAAAGGTAAAATTGTGCTCAAGTAATGGATTGAACAACATTTTTGAAAATGTGTTTGTTTTTTTTATTAAGTCTATTGCTTATACATTACTATAATGTTTCACATGCATTACAGTTCAGTGTATGCATTTATACCTTGTTTTGAAGATGGATATATTTTAGGTGTTTTTATTTACAATATGCATAATATATAGTACTTTTATACCATAATATTATTACTAATTAATATATGTATGCATGTTAATTTGTCAAATTTGTTGGAAAATTAGACATTGTTTTGACGATATTTACAAATCTAGAATTCCATGTACATGAGTATGCAAAGAGCATTGAAGATGCTACCACTTTGACTTTCTCTTTGTAGAAAAAGGAAACGAAAAAACTAAACTAAACATGTTTTAAGATTCATAGTGATATTTCCAATAAATGGATATATTATTTTTCATCTCAAAATTGTGTTTTGTGGGATTCTAAACTCCATTAGATTCCATGTAGACACAACAAGCAAAAAAAAAAATTCAAGTGTTTCTCAATGGAAATGGTGTAGAGAGAGTCAATGTTGCAAACATAAAATCTAAAATTCTAGATCTCTACTTGCAACTCTTTTCTACATCTGAATCCTATCAACACTCAAGATTATGATAATGAATTCCTTTGCAAAACTCCAGAAGAGAAAGCAGCAAAGAATGTAGGCATGTTTTCTAAACTCCAAGGGATCCTATGTAAATGTAGCAAGTGAAGCAAAGCTCTGCGTTTTGTCATTGATAATGAAATTAAGAGAGCCAATGACCATGTTACAAATTAAAAATCCCAAAATTTGGATTTTTACTCATTGTGTTTCTCTACATCCAAATCATATGAACACTCAAGATTATGATAACATGTTCCTCTAACAACTCGTTGTGGGGAAGTGACCAAGAATATAGACATGGTTCTTGTTTTCAAAACCATGCATATGTATTGTGTTTGTATGTTGCATAATGTTCAAATGAGAATGATGTGGTGATTCCCATTCCAAAGGGTTATGACAGGGAGATATTCTGTGGACAAATCCATGTAGGTGTTCAATATTTACAAGGCCATGAACTCTTACACAAAGCCATATATCCATGTACAATATATACTTAATGCACTTTCTTTGTTATTACACCTATAACAAATAAATCAAGCATTACTTGATCAAACATATGAATTTACAAATATATTAGAGTTTTTCATGTGCAAGCATAAACACATCAACGAGGCTTCCTTGAATTGATCATGACATGCTCATGGTTTGGTCTTTAGACCACTATAAAAATTTTCATAAGACATTTTTATTGTTTGATAGATCTTGAACTTTTTATAATGTTGGCCGACATCAAAATTTTGTCAGTATTTCCAAAGTTCCAATTTACATGAGAATCTATGAACTTTCAAAATAATCTATATTATTAGCAATTTTTTTGTAATTTTGTAATATAAAACTCACTTATATGCCCCCCAAAAAAAACTAATAAAACTTAATGAGCATAGGAACCTCTCATATGCATGAATAATAATGCTTTAGAGTTTTAAATTTGAATAATTTGCACAATCATAGTTTATACTATTCTAAGTACCATATTTTTCACAAAGTTAAAAGAGCTCCATCCAAACATACATTAAATTGGAAATGGTTACAAAGATGACGTAGGGACTTACCTATGAAAATATCATATCTGAGATCAAGTGAACGGTGTCACCTTAATGAAACATTGGCACATCCATTCAAAAGCTCTAATTTGGAAAATCCACCTATGCATGTTTGTTTCTTCTATAAATCCCCTTAAATTCAAATACCTACTTCATAGGTGAAGTTAAATTTGCATACTAATGTTACATAGACTTTCTTGCCCAAAACTTATCCAAGTTATTCTCCTTCTAGTGTGCACATCGTCATACACATTGTCTTTGTCACGTGAAGAATAGGGAGAAAAAGA
Source organism: Pinus taeda (assembly GCA_000404065.3). NCBI lineage: Eukaryota > Viridiplantae > Streptophyta > Pinopsida > Pinales > Pinaceae > Pinus > Pinus taeda. The sequence goes on from APFE030519274.1 coordinate 80,129, forward strand.
AAAATACAACCTTTATTATTGGGAAGCTTTATGGTTTATTTAATACCAACACACTCTATGCATATCAAAATGCAATTGATATTAACTCCAATTAGTGTAATAGAATAGTATATACAAAACAAAACCCAATGCTCAATGTTCAACGATATTGCTTCGCAAATGAAGGATGAAGTCAAGTGATAATGCCTCGATTGACAACAAAAGGCATGTGTGTGCATGGATTTTCAAGCAATCTTAAATTGGTTCTTTGTCATTTTCAATTTTATGCCTAGACCTAAATTTTAGAGGTAGCAGTTGTGGGACTTACAAGAACCACCCGACTGTAGACATGCTTGAGCCAAAAATTTCTTTAGTGAGTCACCCTCGTGCCATATTCCAAACATGAATGTGGGATCTCATAAAGCACATCAATCCAAAACCGTACAGGGCTTCTAGAGGCCAACCACATCAACCCATCAAATAGTGATTCCACCTCACGGTCGGACATTACAAAATCATCATCAAATTGGTCTTTACCCAAACATTCCAAGGCTTTAGAGCCTTTTTCCAACCAAGGCTTCCAGGACTAGTAACTCAACCCAAAGCTTACTTTGGGCTTCCAGAGCATTTGTTCCAACCAAGGCTTCCAAGACTAGTAACTCAACCCACAACTTACTTCGAGCTTCTAGAGCGTTTGTCAAACCAAGGCTTCAAGGACTAGTAACTCAACCCACCAAAGGTTTCCAGATCATTTATCCAACCAAGGCTTCCAGGACTAGTAACTCAACCCAAGTTATTACAGCGCTTCTAAAGCATTTGTCCAACCAAGGCTTCCAGGAACTAGTAACTCAACCCAAGTTAAAGGAAACATGAGAACCAACCAGAAAAACAAAGAAATAAACCCACAACACCATGGCTATCTAGGAAATGGCAAGGCTAGGAAAATCCACTGTCAATCCAGACAATCATCCATGCCAGTGAGAAATCATGACCAATATACCACATGCATATGTCATGCATGCAAAAACTACTGAGGAAAACATACATGAAACTTGGTATCTGCAAGCAAAACCCATTGTAGTTGTTGATCCTGATGTTCTCTTGTGCTTTCCTGCTCTTCCTTTACCTTCTTGCTTCAAAACTCCAAGTATGCCACACTCCTCCAAGAGTGCTCCAAGAAAACTTTAAGTGCCCCGGAGTACGAGAGAGAGAGCTCCAAAACTTAACTCACAAAAGTAGTGAACTAATCCTAAGAAGCCTTTTTATTAATGAGGCTTTTATTTTCTTCATTTTCCCTTATTTTCCTTCATTTTCCTCCTCACATGCAACCGTGACCTTTCACCTCCCTTTTCTCCTAATTTCCATTATTTTCATAAATAAATGTGCCAAAATGCCATTTTTCCTTTCCTATGTCTTTTCCATTGCCTTTGCCAATTTCCTTGGCCATTAATTAATCACAAGTGATCCCCATCACTATGTTTTTTCCAAACATTCAGCTTGGAATAAGTGTCCCATCAACCATGGTTATGATTTTGCCTTTATTAACTTTTATTACATGGAATTTTCACCAGGTTTGTTACAATTTGCAGGAGAAACAAGTGCATTCAACTCCTCTTTTGATTGACAACCCATCTACAATAAAGTTGGTCAAGAACCCAAAGTTGCATGATCAAACGAATCACATCAATACAAAATACCATCTTATTCAACATCATGTTGAGGCCAAAATAATCCATCTATGACATTGTTCCACAACTGAGCAAATTGCAAACATCTTCACCTAAGCACTTGGAAAATAAATGTTTAAAAGATTCAGAATAATGTTTGGACTCACCAACATCCCTTGTGGGGGGTGGGGGGGGGAGAATGTTGATACCTAGTCTTTGGGATTAGGTAAATCCATGTAAATATTGTAAATAGCAAAATAAATGGAATTGGAAGACAAAAAGACATTGAGAGATGAAACTAAATAATTTCCCTCTCCATGTATATATCTATGTTTTATCTTAATGGAAATGCAACAATTCATTCGTGGAGTTACTCTTGATTTGACAAATATTGTTTATGTTGTCACTCTCATCTTACGACTGCTTGTTTGAAATGTCATGTGACCTTGATCTTGATTGTGTATCCATATCATCTTTCTCTGGAGAGATGGTGCATCCAGTGGTCAAGTCCTCTTGCAAGGATGTCGAGAGTAGTAACCAAGAAGTTCTGGAGGAATCACCGCCACCAATCTACTGGGACACAACATGTAACATCAACAAGATAACTAAACTCCCATGGTTTGATATATATTATGCATTCTCTAAGAAAGACATTCCCCAGGATCAAGAAGATTTTAGAGTATACATTAACATCAATAGGTCTCAAGTTCACAAGGTGGCCTCATATCCGCTCATCTTCCCATGTGCAGAGACAATTGACTAGATATTGTAGAATATCGATACACAACGATGGGTCATAAGGAGCGACACTGGGGAAGCCTTTGCTATTGTTTCTTCTGCGGAAATTGCTACTTATTAAAAGTTACCGGAGAAGGTGGAGACCTTTAATACTAGGTGGATGTCTAATTTACCAGTGGCAACTAAAGAAATCCTAAGATGATGGTGGCAAGAACCCTCTAAGTTATGGGCTAAGGTAGATCAAGTTTACAAAATAAAAAGCCTAAGGAAGGTTACCAATTCATGGCAGCTATGATGAATAGGTTCTATGGAAAATCGGATACCAATACCTTTCCAGGGACTTGGGTACCTATTATGTACATTGTTGCTACCATGGGCACTATCCTTAACTTGGCAAGCATTCTTCCTTCATCACTGAAGACCAACATACAAGTAGCAAAGAATTTGGAGAATGATCAACCATCATAATTATATATGGCATCATACCTTTTGAACGTCATATGTGCAAGGGGCTATTTTGATGGATGGAGCTACAACTGCGCCCTAGATGTGTCAAACGCCATGCATCGTTGTAACAAAGCTGGTGAAAGTTCCATGTAATAAAAGCTAATAAAAGCAAAATAATAACCACCGTTGATGGGACACTTATTCCAAGTTGTATATTGGATAAAAACATTCTAATGGAGATCACTAGTGGTTAATTAATGACTAAGGAAATTGGAAAAGGAAATGGAAAAGGCTTTGGAAAGTCAAAATGGCATTTTGGCACATTTATTTATGAAAATAATGGAAATTGGAATAAAGGGAGGTGAAAGGTCACATGTTGCATGTGAGGAGGAAAATGAAGGAAAATAATGGAAAATGAAGAAAATAGAGGCCTCATTAATAAAAAGGCTTATAGGGATCAATTCACAGATTTTTTTTAGTTCAATTTTGGAGCTCTCCCTCTAATTTCTCTCCCTCTCATACTCTTGGACACTTAGACTTTCTTGGAGTACTCTTGGAGGAGTGTGGCATACTTGGATTTTTTGAGCAAGAAGGCAAAGGAAGAGAAGGAAAGCGCAAGAGGACGTCAGGATCAACAACTACAGTGGGGTTTTCTTGCAGGTACTGAGTTGCATGTATGTTTTTCTCACTAGTTTTTGCATGCATGACATATGCATGTGGTTTATTGGTCATGATCTATCATTGGCATGGAGGATTGCCTGGATTGACAGTGGATCTGCTTAGCATTTCCATTTCCTAGATAACCATGGTGTTGTGGGTTTATTTCTTTATTTTCTAGTTGGTTCTCATGTTTCCTTTAGCTTAGGTTGAGTTACTACTTCCTGGAAACCCTGGTTGGACAAACACTTTAGAAACCTTGTAACAACTTGGGTTGAGTTACTAGTCATGGAAACCTTGGTTGGACAAATGCTCCAGAAGCCCTTGGTGGGTTGAGTTACTAGTCTTGGAAGTCCTAGTTGGAAAAATGCTATGGAAGACCATAGTAAGTTTTGGGTTGAGTTACTAGTCCTGGAAGCCTTGGTTGGAACAAATGCTCTAGAGCCCTAGAAGGCTTGGGTAGAGACCAATTTGATGATGGTTTTGTGATGTATGACCATGAGGTGGAATCACTACTTGATGGGTTGAGGTGGTTGGCCTCTATAAGCCTTGGATGGTTTTGTATTGATGTGTTTTACGAGATCCCACATGCATGCTTGGAATATGGCACAAGAGTGACTGGATGAAGAGAGTTTTAGCTCAACCATGCCTACAGTCGAGTGGTTTGTGGAAGTCCACAATTGGTTGGCCTTTGTATCATTAATATGAGGTTCTTTCTCCTTGTTTTTTTTTGTTTGTAATCTGAGTATGACCTTTTCTATTAACAAAATAATATATACAACAGTTTCAGAATGGTCTCACCCCGCCCCGAAGGGAAACCGGGTCTCTTGACCATCCAAAATTGTCACATTAAAACAAAAATGAGAATTAGCCACCGTTTCAAACCAGGATTCCTGATCAGTTTCTGTTTCTAAAACCATATTATTATCTACATACTGCTTCCTACATGTAAAAACAACAAAATATTTCATGCCTACAGAAAAACAAAAGCGAGGAATCTCCCAAAAAAAGCAAGAACATGCCTTTGACCACTACTTTTCAGGTTCAGCTTGCTGGCCTTTCTCCTTTTTCACCAACACTCCACTTGCCACGAGCTGTTGCTGCAGATCCTCCAGTCTTTTTTCTTGCAGGAGCATGGTGATAACTATGTCCTTCAATTCCTTTTTCACATTGGGGAGACTTTGAACCATTTCTGCCATCTCCATGGCTACCTGCTCTAAAGCTTTTGCCATGAGCCGCTTCATGACCCAATACAAATGGAGGGACTGTTTGTAGAGGGTCATTCTTCCTCTAGTATGGCCAGGATCAGGCATAGTGGCTACCCAATCTTCCATTTCTTCTTCTGATTGAGCCTGTATAGCATCTTCCTCCCAATGCTCCATTATTCTCCTAATCTTTGGATTTGAATTCTCCCTGTACTCCTGCTCAACAATTCTTATTCGATCTCCGATAGTTTGTCTGGTTCGTCTGGTATCATCTCCCGCCGCGGGTTCATCATCCGTCTCCTGGAGAGGGCTGCACTGACGCCCCCTCCGGCTCCTACCCTCCGCCACATCCTTTCGTTGACGGCCGCCACGGCCCCTTCAGCCTCGACCTCTTCTCCCTCTACCACGCAGGCCTCCCCTGCCCTGTCAACGAAGCAACCCATGCCATCATCTGCATCCTTGCTTTCCTCGCCCGGTAATCGTTTCCATCGATTTCTCCAAGCCTCCTCTTCCTAGTTGCCCTGCGGCTCCTCGTTATCCTCTTCTGAAATATCAACAAACTGAACATGCGATTTCCCCTCAGCATCCACCTTCCGCTTGCCCTTCAAGTCTGCAGGGAATTTTTGGTGGTCCTCATGCCTCCCGCTTCGCAGCCATCTCCGCCCACTTCCACTGCCTTCCCCTTCCATTATCCCTCTTCCGCTGCAGCTTCTGCCTCTCGCCTTCCTCACGGTAGCTATCCCAACCCACCAGCGCACCGGGTAACTGCAAACAGGAATTAAGCGGTCCTCACAGCGAGTAATCCCTCTCTTTCTCCCTGTCTTAACACCCCTCGTCCCGTCTGTATCATTGCCGAAGTAATGGCTGTAGATACTCCCAAGACCCATCACATAATGATGCAGCCTGTTCGTCGTCCTTCCGTCCCGTCCGCTGCTCAGAGCACCTGCATCACTGAACCCAGGATCTGCTTTCTCCCTCTGCCGGCCGCTCCACTTGCCGGTGTCATTCCTGCCTTGATCATTCGCAATTAATCCTTTGATCGTGCGCCGCCAGGACGTCACATAGCTCCACGTCAACTCATCCAGCCCGATCGGGCGCGAGGTTCTTTCTCCTTGTTATTTCATGAGCATTATACTAGTTTATATGTGGATTATATGGTTGTTGTTTCCTTGGTATTTATGTTGCTATTATACTAGTTATGAACATGTATTGAGACACTAGCTATGTATGGCTCTCATTATGTTTTTAATTGTAAATGAATGAACAATGTATCTATGGCCTAATGAATGAAACTACAGGGAATGTGTTGGGGCAGTAATGCTTCTCAGCGATTCTCAGATGAGTATGAGATCCCTATGCTTAGGTCAGATGTTTACACCTGTAAATTACATAGTTGTGATATGTTTGACGAAATGCATATAGGGGTCCAGTCAAGGGCTTGTTTAAGTAATTGAATTTGTATCATCATTCAAATGCTATTTTTTTTGTTCTGAAGGTGTCATTTAGCTCTGGGCAGTAACTTGGGCTCTGTGCCTAAAAAAAGTGGTTCAGATCCTAGGGACGCAGACACAACAATGGGCAGAAAAGTCCCTAGAAGCCGGCATACTAGGCTCTGGGAGTGTCTAGAGCCTTCTAGACGCATGCATGCCCATATGATGGGAGTGTCCTGGGGTGAATTGGTATAAAAACTTAGTGGGACCTAGGGGTTGGTTACCTATGAGGTTGGGATGGTTCCTTGGAGTCCAGTTGCTGATGTGGAAGGTCTGTATGGTGTGTTTTTGTCGGTTCCACTTCCTTAAGGTGACTTAGGAGGTCGAATCATATCATAGTATCTTCTTGTCACATGTTTACCCTAGTTGGTTGGTTACTTGGGTAGATGTGGGAGGAGGGTGTTACAATCTTTATTACAAGATCTTTTGGGCCCTTGTATGTCCAAGTGGGCGAATGAGACAATCACCAAAGTGGCAAATTGGTTTCCTATTTAGGAGGGAACCTTCATCATAGTTTTGATGGACAAGTTGTTGCTACAAGAAGTTTGTTACTAGATGACTACAAGGTTCTCCAAGACAATGAACAAAGGAAAGAAAAAGCCTTCGCATGCCTTCCCATTGACTATATAGGCCTATACCATTGAAATTTTTAAGGAAGTGGAAGGAAAAATTGAGAAGATGAAGGGATTCTACTTCGTGAAACTAAGTCAACGTAGGTATGACCCCAAGGGTATAGTAGCAGTGCATTGCAACAAAGCAAGCTTCAACTGGTCATACATACACAACAAACATTGCCATGAAGACAAGGTCAGAAATTGGTACAATGATGCCAAGGAACTAAGGCCAAGCGAGCAACAAAAAAAAGAGGATGAGTAGGTTGAGTAGTCAGCATAAAACGTAAACCTGCAAGTTAGGACAACCTTATTAAAAAGTAAGAAAGAGCAACAAAATACACAGGGAAAACATAGAAAGCATAAAGGCGATGAACAAGAAGACCCTTTAGACGAACAAGAGGAAGATGAAGATAATGAAACCTTGGAAGAAATATCAATGCAACCCTGTCTTGGAAGAAGCAATAAATGAGGAGGAAAATGGAAGAAGAGTTGAGGCAGTCACATAAATCGGGAGAGCAGCATAAATCAAGAGAGCAAGAGGAAAGGAAGAGAAAGTTGGAAGAGGAAGAACGATTAAAGAAAGAAGAAGAAGAACGAAGGACATGGGAGGCTAAGCAGAAGAAGAAACAAGAGGAAAAAGAAATCAAGAAAAGCCAAGCGAAGGAAGAGCGTGAGAGGAATAAAGGTAGACATAAGAGCTCAAAAGAAAATGGGAAAATGAAAAGAGAGAGAAGAAAATGATCAAAGAAGAACAAAGGAGGAAAGTTAAACAGGATAAGAGAAAGCAAGAGGAAGAGGAGATGAAGAAGCAACAAGAAGAAAACAATAAGAAAGTTGATCTCTATCTCCAACAACAACAATAAAACCAAGAGTCTGATATGCAAGTTAATCTTCCTCCATCCACCCCCATTACCGAGCCACACTTGCCACTTAAAGAATTGGGTATTCTGGATGAGGCAGAGGAAAAGGTATTAGACCTCATTAGACTTACTTTTGACCAGGTCAATTGTAAGATTATGCAAGAAAGGAGGATATATTATGCCAAGAACCCTACAGAACCACTGTCCATGACCACAAAAGGAGATCATCCCAGATACCACTATGAATCTCGAAATGATCACTTCAGTCAGAACTACATTCGTGGTTGCAATCGAGTTAAATGTGGGAAGGATGAGTAAGCAAATTATAGAGGTCTAGGGCAAGCTCTATGGTCCTAAGAAAAGAGCTACCATAACAAAAGAAGATAGGAGGAGGCTAGAGGAGGAAAATAAAGCTCTACGCTTATCCCATTCAAGCACGAAGGAGTTACAAGCATTCAGAAAGAGGAGGTAGAGACTTTGGAGGAGGTCACGGTTGTAGTCTATGAGGAAATGTTAAATATGCATCAGATTGTATCACCTTTCCCAACTATACAAGCTGATACTAAGGAGAAGACAACCATGCTAAAATAATCTACCATGACCATTAACAACATACAAGAGTGCACTAGCAGATATTCAAAGGCACCAAAATTCCTCACCACAAAAGATTAGATAACTGCCCAAAATGACAAGGTTCAGATTCACATCAAGGTCCAATCATAGGATAAGCTTGCAAGGGACGTGGACAGGGTTTTAACTTCATACATGCATTTACTGAGTCCATTGGAATTTGTAATTGAATTACACAGAGTCCCTTCCATCGGGACAATTGGAGAAATAAGGACGCGGGAAGAAGTCGTACATGAGATTCAGGCATTCCTTGATCCTTTCAGACATGCTTCCATTACGAAGAACTTACAGGTAATGAACGAGACCATTACTCAATATTTGATAGAACTAGTAAGGATATATACCAATTTGGTAGCTTTGCCAAGTCAAATCAAGGTCAGGAAGATCACTCTAATACCAAATGGCCTTTAGTGCCTTCACAGACACGATGAAGAGCAACAAAACATGGTTGCAGTCATTGTTGAGTACAAGCTTTGGCGCATATGCCTTGTGGATCAATTGCATGTGGATGTTCCTGAATTTTCCATTACTATATTATTAGAATAGCACCATTTTTGTTATGCATAGCAAGATAGAGTAAAGTAGAGTCTAGTAGGAATATGAAAGGTCATGAGGTAGTTCAAGAGTCATGGGCGGATCAAGAGTCACCCTCATTTGGTGTATATGTTTTGAGAGCTTAGGATATTCTAGTTAATGCAATAAGTAATTGCCTATTTCCACTTTTGGATTTGATGGAGATCTTGTGTAATGGCGCCATGGATATTATCAGCTTAATGAATTGGAAGTTCCTGTGAACTTTGGCATATTGTCTCTTCACATGTCTTCTTGCGTTGTGGGATTTCTCTTGCAATGAATGGATGGTATATGTTATGTGTGCCTTATGCTTATGTTGGTAAACTACTTTATTGATGTTGACATTATATCATTGTAGATTGTGTGCTCACTTGTGGTTTATATGGTTATTAATCACAAACTTATTCATGATTGGTAATTTATCTATTATGCGTGTGTGAATCTCATTTAAGGTCTTGCTAACAATACTTTTATTGAGGTTTATGATTTGTAATTATGTTGTTTCTATTCACGGTATCTGTTCTATTCGATATTCATAAGTTATTTACTTACATTTGTTGAAGTTCCATTCATTCTCCCTTAACTAATACTCTCCCCTTTATTCGAGATGAACGTCAACCAACGAGATGGTAGTCGGGCCTACATACTGGATGGAACTCCTAGACCAAACTGTGTAGAATCTGATTGGGATTCTACATCAAGGAGATCCCCTAACTGTTGGCGGCATCCAACACCGTCAACAAAACTTTAATAATGAAAAAATTGTGTGTTAATATGTAAGATTAAATTATTGACATGAGAGGTAAAGTCATGCTTACTATATTTAAATTCTTGTTCTTACAACATTATGTAAATTAAAAGGAGGTCTTATGCATGTATAAAATGTTGATTGCATATTTTTATAGACCATAAGAGAAAAAAATGGGCTTACATGGATGCATGAGAGGTTTTAATTTTTTCTTCATGGATAATGGAACAATTTTGACTTTTCTTTTCAATCGTAATTATAAATAAAAGTTGAATTGATAAATATTTTTCCAGCTGTGAATTAAATGATAAATAATGTGATGGTGATCAAGAGACATTTGTTTAACTTTCTAATACACTTGGTGATGCATTTTCCTTTCCTATTTAGATTATGTAAAATAAATATCTATTTTCATGTTGTTATAAGTAAATTATTCAAAGTAAACATGTATCTATCATTGTGAACATGATGTGATATTAGCTAGGAGAAATGTGAAAACATGAATTTTAGTGACTATCTCATGATAAGAATGTGGAAAAAATAATATTTCTTGAGTTGTTCATTAAGAAATAATCAAATATATTATTTGTCAAAAAGTTAGATATAATATAGTATGATTTTTGTATTATTTAACTCATATAATATATAATATAATATATATATATATATATATATATTATAGATATATATATATATATATATATATATAGAAATATATATATTATATATAAATTAAACCACCAATAGCAAAATATTTAATCTTTTTTAGTGATTGATAAATTTGTGATTAAGATGGGTTTTAGTGGTTTTCTATCTCTCTATATAGATCGACATAGTGTAATTTTTCATTGTTAATATGTTATTCTTTTTTTAAATTATATTATTAATATTTTATATAAAAATTGAATGAGTTTACACATTTTTGTCTTATTAAGAACTAACTGAAATATTTGATCTTTAATTATTTTTTCCTTGTGAGTATTGAAATATTTTACTAATTAGGTTAGAATTAATATGAATGAACTATCTAAGCAATATAAAAATATTTATGGTAATTTTACAGTTATAGTTCCAACCATACTAAACTTTGTAATTTATAATAATAAAAAAAATCTTTGCATTTTTTTTTAAGTAAGTGGTTTTGCATGTAATTTCATATATAACATTTTGATATAAGTTCACCAATACATAATCTACAATAAATATTATTTCATGAGACTAAACATCATGATGATAACCATCTAACAAACATAAATATCATCTAAGATGCACATTCAAATTCACTATCATCATCTAATTATATACACCTCTAACACATATAAATGCCATTAGCTAGCACACAAATCTAATAATCTAACAGGGCATCGTCATCATGATCACATCTAACAAAACACAAGCATTTTAATCTATAATCATCACCACACACATCCTCGAATTAATATACATCTCATGTATAATAATTGTTATCACATAGGAAGGTGGCTGGTATGCTCTCTCAAGAGAAACATAAGGCACCGCAGCGAGTACTGGGTGATCATCATGAGGTGAATGATGAGGAGATGGAGTACTACCAGAAGGATCACTGACACCTTGACCATGATCTGATGGGGTAGTACTACTATAAGCATGATCACCATGCTCATCATTATGATCCAACAAGCTAACATTGTGTGAATAATCATGTGATATCTCTGATACATGCATTCCATCCCTCCTCATAGCCAGTAACCTCGTAGCTCCAATGATATGACGCATCAGTCATCATATGGCACAGACAACCCCTGAAGAGCTTTAGGAGCCCAGGATTGCCCTGATGTCTTGAGCCCTAGCAGGAAAAACTCCCTCCTCAACCAATAGTCTAGACAATCGGTCACAACAGTCCATCCTAAATCTGAGACTAGCCCTACGGGCCTAGATGCCCACGCCCCTTTGCATATGAGGATGTGCTTCACTCTGTTGGGCCTCACCCATCTCCTCATATGATCCCTTCCGTGGGGGAGGAGGCAAGTGCCCAACGAATGTGTCGATGTCTACAAAATATATAGTACACAACAATAATTAGACAATTTCATAAAACAATTTAATAAAACAAGTTAAAGAACATGCCAGAATAAATTTTATTCTAATTAATTAAGACAATAAAATGAAACTAGAGTTATTTAAAGAAAACACTAATATTGCCTCTATCATCTACAATTTCACACGACGTAAAAAGGATGTTGGGACACTATCTCTAATCCATCCCCGCATACAGACACATCACCAATATAAACTTGTGGTCATCCTCACTCGCCAATAGCACCAGTGCCAGGGCGAAAATCCTGGCAGGATACTCCGACAGGTCCCTTTGGGCATCATCTGGCCCCATATGCACATTAGCACCTCAGTCATCAACCTAGGAGGGTGATGGTCAAATGTATGTCTCGTCTCTCGAAACCCCTAAAAAAAATAAACAAAAAAGATATGAAGCGAAAGCGAAGTTCGTACTCCCATGTATCATTGCACAACATTTATCTAAATCCCTACACAATTGCCTCAAAAAAATGGGAGGCCATCTGATACATCATCAACATAAAACAAAAGAGGGAAACTAATGCATTGCTCATCACTGGTATAGTGTGCAAATGCGGTCACTGTTAATGGGAGGCACCTAACCTCCTCTGCAACAAAAGAAGCAATCCATAGTTGTCCGCCATGCACATGCAAATCTGATGGACAGACTACATGACCCCCAACATACCTCTGAGAGTAGACAAGCTAACTCTCTGATGCAACCCCATGGGGGACATCAGGGAACTAGGGAAAATCCTCCCCTCTCCTGGATATGCCAGCGATAAAATATATGTCCTCCTCATAGGGCCTATACCATGTCTCAAAACCGAAACAAAAAGACTATTGGTGGGCACCGCATCAAAAGAATCAGTCGTGCTAGTAAGATATGGTGTGCCTTAAGGTATGTAGCCTCCTCATAGTACATAAGGAGACATACATTCCTCAAGAGCACTCAGGTTGCTATGCTAATACGACGAGGGTATAAATCCCCTCCCACTCTCGCGCCTCCCATGGACGGATCATATTATATTGATCTGCCATTTGCTCCTCCTCCTGTTGTTGATCCTTCTCTTGATGTCTTTGCTACATGATTGACATATAAAATACATTGGTGTGATACATAAAACATTTTTTTTAATGAAAAATCTATTTATAAATATGGAAACATAACTTTCAATTAAAAAGAAAAAGGAAAAAGAATCCCCGGCGCGCTAAAAAAACAATAATGCATGGATCAGGTGCAATATCAAACAAAAGAGCACTGGAAAAAGAGCTATATTTTTTAATATTATATTTGTGATGCATTTTGGAAATGTAAATGCACTGGTAGTAACCTAAATATGTACGCACCGACGTATAATTTATAGCTTTCCCTAGTGCATTCTAATTTACAAGACGCACCGACAACACATTGGTGCGTTAGGTTCACGCACTGAATTGCGGTGCACCCTGTAAATATACAGGGTGAACCGCAATCAGTGCGAGCCGAAGCTGTTGAACGCGCACACACACACACACACAAGAAGAAGAAGGTCTTTTTGTACTTATTTTGTAATTCTAATATGCTAAAAAATTAAATTAAAGAGAAACATAGACATTACTTAAGCATTTGGTCATTGGGCAGGCAAAATTGACACGTAAATGAGAAAAACAAATATCCCTGTCGTTTGAGAAAATTGGAAACCCGCACACTGAACATGGTATGGAAGGATGGTGAGCAAGAGAAGCAGTGCCAGCAGAGCGCTTCCATGAGACAAGATTGGGGTCCCTCAGCACTGCAAATGGTAAAAATAAGATTTATGGCCAATGTGTATGTGTGTGTGTGTACTATTTTTTTAGCACTATCTCAGTGTGGTTTTACGACAACACCGATGTGTACTATCTCCAAGAGCACCACCTTTTTTTAAAATTAAAAACCCTATAGCGGTGCTCTTATTAAGATGCACCGAGATGTTTTAATACAATAACCATATCGGTGCTTCGTGAGAATATAGCACCACATTTTATTTTATTTTATTAGAAACTCCCTAACAGTGCTCTTTCTAAGATGTGCAGGGGCATTTTAATACATGAACAACAACAACGCTTCGTTGGAATTAACACCACATTTTTTTTTAAATTATAAACCCAAAAGTGTGCTCTTTTTAAGTACCCACCCGGGCGTTTTAATACAAGAACAACACTCGTCCTTTGAGTGGATATAGCATCGATACAGTGAAAAGAATTTTAGGACCGACTTTTTTTAAATTTAACCTTAGTTCGATGCTATCTATAGTATACACACCAGGGCGTTATCATACTAGTTTAGCACCAGGGTGTCATCACAGTATAACACCAAACCGAGAAAAATGAATTTTACAACCTACTTTTTTGTAAATTCAACCCTTTTTCGGTGCTATCGAGTAGCATATGCACCGATGCAAGTTGTTACTTAGCGCACCTGTGTTTTTCAATTTAAAAAATAAATAAATTTGCCACGGTGCACCATGTTCTATTAGGCACTTGTGCTTATAGTTATAGTAAATCATTGATACGTTTGTACATTATAGACACACCATGAAAAAAACATTCACCAAAACATCCTCCCGCCCACCTTTGCTAGTGACCTCCACTACAAAATGGATTTTTGGGCTATTTTTATAGGGGCTTCCAAAAACAACTCCCCTAAAAGGTATTTTCCTTGTATTTTCCTGAGTCAAAGAAGTCATTTTGTCCTTCCTCACCAAGTCGGCCTTGTCCTAGATAAGTCAACCCTATTGGAGGCAATTTGACCTCATGGAAGCATTATAAATAGAGGAAGCTCAATTCGTTTGGTGACGTACTCAAACAAGTTCGATCTTCATACAAAAAATAGGACGAGAAAGGAGAGTGAAGTGTAGGAGAAAAATACCTAATAAAAGAAAGAAGAAAATCGAAGTTTTCTAAGAATTTCTCTCACACATGCAAAGTCTGATAGGGTTTCTAGACTGGAGTTAGGGGCCAATTTTTTTTTAATTAGTTGTAGATCTGAAATTTTGAAGCTAAGGGTCAAAATTCTAGATTGAAGTTGCATTTGAAGAGCTAACACTTGGAAACTTTGGAAGAGATCATCTAATAGAAGGAAGGTTTTACTTGGTGATTGAAGGAGCTCTGTGTTTGTGTCTAAAGGGTCTTGGTTTGCCTCATGTTGATTTGAATCTACTGGTGGAAGAGTTGGATTGGGTTTCCCCCTAGATAGTGGTTTTGTGTTGGTTGAGTGCCTACATCTTGTGTCCATTGTTGTGATCTTCATTGTTTGGCATTTGCCTTGATGAAAGGAACGTAATAATTAAAAGAGGAACTAATAAGAAGAAAAGAGCAATCACATGTAAAATGTCAAAGTATAAGAGAAATTTACCTAAAGAACCTAATCCATTTGATGCCCTAGATTTCTCAACAATATGGCCACTAAAAACCAACCTATGTATACAAGAAATTCTTCGAACATTGATTAGTTCACCATCTATTATATATACACACCATTGAAAACCATAGACTTATAGACATGTATATATCTACTAAGCCACATACACCTACATCTAAACACCTCTTCAACAATCCTTAACTTTAATAAAAGTGAAAGAAATAAAGAAACAAAACACACACACAAACACATGCACCCATATATAGAATCTTATAAGTAGTAGAAGATATACAACGGTTAGAGATGAAAAGTGAGGGATACTTAGGCAAAAAGAGATGTTTTAATAAGAAAAAAGGATGCCAAATAAGTGACTCATCGCAAACCTTAGTGGTAGGCTTCCTCACAATTGATTGTGAGATTACCTTATTGGCCCTTGACTGGTTGTATATGTGATTCTTTAACTTCAACACATTTATCTACATTTTGTAGTTTGTGTTAGGTACCTTAGGGTCCATTTTCATCATCAGTGGGTTCCCTTGCATCGATTAATGGTATACCTCATCAACCAATAATCAGACGGTTTCTATTGTGCTTGATATCAACACATTCATTCACATATTATATATTCATACCATCAGGGTTGAGTAGAAGACCTTGGGATAGGGACATCTCACTCTTATATGGTACCCTTCCCAAGTTGTGTTGGAGTTATGTATCACTTTATGTACTTTGAAGGCTACTATGGGTCACCAATCTTCTATGTGTCCCTAGTCCTGCTCATGTGTTGTATATCAACATTATACTTGTTGGTGGCTATGATATTATAGATTGTCTCATGGATTCGTTGTGTATGTCTCATGGACATGTACTTGCATTTCATGTCTTGGATTCACAATGTATGGTTGGTGGCCATGTTAAATTTCCCTTTAAGATGAGAATAAATATGCTTGCCTTGGGGATGATGATCTTATGCTTGAGACTTGGGTATTAGTATGATGATGATCTGATCCTTTGGTATTGAATCCTTCCTTTAATTTTGACACATTTTTTTTAGTTCATTTTGGCCATTAGTTTCTTGTATGACCACATGCATTAGAGGACATATGTTATAGACCATTTTCCCACCTTATTTTAGGTAGAGAAACCTTACTCTCATCTTGTGAATTATTGGCATGAATGCATCCTTATGCCTTCTTGATTGTGCATTTTTAGCATCCCATCGCTCCCACGAGATTTTCATCGTGACACCCATCATTGCATTGCAGTGGGAGAACTTAACACTTGGGTACGCTACATGCCTTTAGATTTTGAGTGATGGAGGTGAAATTTCTAGAATAAGTTAATCTCGAGGAAACTAGTTTGGTTCATTTGTTGATGAGTTGGATGATGGTCAATTATTGTGAAAGTTTCCTAACTTCTCATTCACAAGGTGTCCAAATACATCATCCTAAGTTCGAAAAAAACCTCTATATGGAGACCCTATCAAGAGGAAAGGCATCAATAGAGAATATAGTTTAGCTATGATTATGGTTTCAAACCAAAACTTCCTTTGCATGTGAGGTGAGCCCAAACTTATAGTAATTCGAGGGAAGGGTCATGCCAAGGATCGAGGAGGCATTCATCTATACACCAAGGTATAATTTTTTTCTCCTATTTTGGGTAATGAAAGCATTTGTGAGTTTTATCCCACATATTTGATGTTTTTTTGTATGGTGTGGTTTTGATTATTGCTAGTATATGTTGATCAACCTTCTCCATAGGCAAAACATCATATTTTTTGGCTATGTCTGTGTGTGGGGGATTGAATTAGAAAACTAGACATAGGGTCTCTGGAGTTGTCCATGATGTCTGCAAACTTCATCAGTCCATTGGGCTTTTAGGTATGCATCTTTTATCTTGCTTTGTGATATGAAAAGTATATATTTGCTTTAATCCTTGAGAATTCATGTACACTTCTCCACACACTATCTCATAGGTCCAAAGGAAAGATCCATTGAACAACAATCGTTAGAAAATGGAAAGTGGCAACCATTAATCTTATTTTCCTTAAGCTTGATATTTGCTTGTTAATCTTAAGTATCTTCTTCTTTATGTTATTTAGTTAGACATTTTCATCCAACAATATCAAGAACAATAATATGAACAATAGAGGACATAAATATTAGGTTCTCAGCCAAGGCAAAACCACTCCAAGGGGAAAACCTAAAAACTCTTCTCTTCTTAAAATTTGCTTCAAATGAGATACAAAGACAAAAACCCATACCAAGTCCTTATCCTAGTACAAAGTTAGCCCTTCTTCAAGTACTTCCTTGTTTATGCACCAAACTACTACACATTGTAACTTTGACCTGCCAGCTTCGATACTGCTACTCAACCTGCAGCTTAAAGTCTGCAATTTTTGGCTTTACATATTCCAAGGAAACCCTAAATCATCCTCCTCTTGAGATCTTCCTAGAGCAAGACAACTCCTCCTAATGTCAACGAGGTCTAAACAGAGTCTCATTCCTTCTAGCTACAAGATCCTTCAGTTTGTCTTACTACAACTCAGTCTAGCAACTTCAGCCTCTTACTGCAACCCAAAAACCCTAGAATTTCACATGTGTGTGAGAGATAGATCCCAAAAACAAAACATGCCTTCTTTAGTCTCTTAGGCCTTCACTCTCCTTCTAGCTTCACAGCTACAGATTGAACTCTTTCTTGATAGATCGAACTTGTGGAATGAGTGTGTCCCAAGCGAAGTCAAACTAATCCTTTATATAGCCTTCTTAAGGGGTCAAATTCCCTCATTTAGGTTGACTTGATGCTGTCGGGGCCAACTTACACATTAGGAGTTTTTAGGACTTTCTATACTCAGAAATATTTCTTTCTTCATTTACATTTTGCTCAGAAGGGTCTTATAAACACGATGTCGACTCCTTTGACTCATAACAATAAAGCATAAGACCTCACAAACCCTATAAGCACGAAGAACATGCTTTTACCTAGAAGACCATTAATAAATAACATGAAACCCATGCTTTAATAATAATAACTTTTCTTTTCTTCGCTTGTTTGTTATATAGGATACATATTGAAATGAGTAAACCAATTCTGAAAACCAAATCTAGTTACATTTTCAACACTCCCTCTTAACCATGGAGGTATTCACAATTATGCAACTAGTACAACATCATAACTCAAACTGGAGAGTTATCACAAGAAGAGTCGAATTGATAAGGCATACTGTAAGCATCATGACCAACACTGTCTCTGAGGCCTAACTAGACAAACTCTTATTTCTCCAAGAGCATTATGCTGGGAGGATTTATGTGTGATACTACACTACTCTATAAGGCACTTAACCCATCTAGATGTCCACAAGGTGTGCCCTTTTAGAGCTATTATTATCTTGGATATCCAGTCCTGAGTCCCTAAAGAATATCCGTCCTCTTCGACTACTCTTATCTTGGATACCTGTGTCATCCTCAAAGAGTGTTAGTACCTTTCCTTTCTTGGATGTTATATCCTCAAGGAAACTGTCAATTCTCAACCAATCCTTAATCATTCTTTCTTAACCACTTGAAGAATAGAATGCACATGTGATGTTCAACATCACTCCCTCTCAACTAAAGAGGACAACCCTTTCTCCCTTTTATCTTGAGAATAGAACCTTGCTCCTTTTCAAGGAGACTGCTTTGCTCCATCTTAAATACATAGGAGATTCCAGACTTCCTTTCAATAATGGAAGCCAACAATACAACCTTTACAACTTGTCTTGATGAGAGTACCAACTACTTGATCTTCATAGTTGCATGGCTCCCTCTTTCTTTTCCATCTCTTGTTTTTGTTTCGAGGGATCATGGAGCCATCTCCACTCTTCATTCTTGCAGCAGGATCCAGATCATCTCTCTTACTTATCACCCTCATATTCGATATGAAGGCATTTCATTGATCCTTCTAGCTGGTCATAGCTTCCTCATGAAAATGATATTCTTTGCCCTTTCGGTTGTCTTCTCACATCGCTACCTTCAAAATGAATATATATTGACTTCATAGTTTCCAAGTACCAGATATTGAGCTTTCCTCAATACTTTCCATCCACACGATTGAACTTACCTCAACTCTCATCATGTATTCCTGCAAGATTCTTCTACGTAGAAAAATAATATGTTAATCAAATAACCAACAACTAAAAATCAGACTGACCTCATCATGATGACCTTCTCGCACCATCAACATCCTCATCGACCATATCCACTTGAAATTTCCTTCTTGCATGAGAGTGCCCAAGGATCGAACTTGATTTCCAAGTTACAACTTTTTCCTGGAGATTATACTAGATGTTAATCAATATTTACATATTCTAGAGGAAGTATTAATATTTTATTTTGTTCTCAAGTAAGTCAAATCTTATTTTCAAACATCATATATCCATATTCTTAGGCATATTTTTATGACCAAATTTATTTTGTCGAGATTCGTTACATATGAATCTTATCCAAAGTTTTTAACGCACATTCTTATGCTTTCATCCAATCATCTAGCTATATGCCTTAAAGTGACCCTCCAACCTGACCCATTGCATTCCTTCATCCTTTTACCAGTATTATTTCCACATTACATGGAATGCATACTATCCTTGTCATAGTGCTTCTGCCAAGAACCTTCCAAAATGATGGTTATTCTGGGATCGTGATGATCCACTTAAGCAAGATGACAATTTCTAAAATAGTGTTAGATAATGCTAGGATGAACGCTATGCAAAAATGGTTTTTATATATATATATATATATATATATATATATATATAATATATATATATATATATATATATATATATATATATATATTAATATAATATATATATATATATATATATTATATATATATATATATAATATATTGAAAACGAATGGGTGTATTTTGACAAGTGGGCTTAATTTAGAGCTTTAAGCATCTGTATGAGTACATACCATTAATAGTCTGAGGGTTGAATTCTGGAACCTTACAATAATATACCGAATACTCAGAATCTGCAGGAATTAAGACTTAGACATAGGCTCAAAATACTTCTGAAACAATTCATCGTAGGAGGATAATCAGACCCACAACAAATACCTCATGTTCATAATTTTAGGTCACAGATACAACGTTTTAGGTCTTTAGACTTATGCACTTTCACCTTTGGCAATCTATTTCAAGAGAATTGATCCAATAATGGCCTTCGATCTCCTTTAGATGGAAGGATAAAATGCCTTACCAAACAATGCCCTTCGTTGGGCCAAAGAATCACAAGAGATTGAGCATTTATGCATAAAAATGAACCTTATGCTCAATATTAATGCCTTTTGAGAAGGTCGAAACCCTTATGCACTAAAATTTGCCCTCACAATATGTAAGTTCTCGTGTGTACGGATCAATAAAATAGGTTAACCTCTTCGTTAACTTTGGAGCCAACTCAAACCATAGAGATACACTTGTGTTTACAATTGATGCCCTAAAGAGGGTCGAATTCCTTCTTCCTACAAGTAGAGAAGCAATATATCCCAAAATATGCCAAAATCAAAACAAAAAATTCAAAAAATGAATCATCCGTAATGATCACATGGTTAGAATTGTCCTGAGTTTTGGATTAAGCTTATCACCCGACAAATCTTGGTTCCTTTGACAAAGTTGCAATCTTGTACCTTCGTTGACATGCAACAAAGATAAGTGTATATTCCAGGGCAATCCTTAATATACCATAATCCAAACATGAAACTCCTTTTAAGCCTAGAAGACTATGGCAAGATAGAGTTACAGTCTTGTACCTTCATTGACCTGTAACAAAGATAAGTGTGTATTCCAAGGTAATCCTCAATAGACTATAATACAAATAGGAAACTCTTTTCAAGCCTAGAAGACTATGGCAAGATCCCAAGAAAATCTCATTGATCCTCAAATTTCAAGTGCACAAAATTGTGCCATAGTATAGAGTCGAATTTCATAGATGGTTGTGATAGGTCTTCATGCTTCATAACCCCTTCAAACTGCTATAGAATTGACCCCAATGACTCTAGAATACAGACAAATATTCCTACAAAACCTCATTGTTTAGAAATCAAAGTATTTAAGGCGAGTCATTAGATATATCCACTTCTCCAGAGAGCTAAAGAACTTAGAGCTTAAACACACAAATGTTTTTCGTTAATTGCATACTTTAGGAGGTGAGTAGAGGCTCCTTTTTATAGATTTTGGAGGTGCTCCTAAGAGGTAGCCGATTTGCAATTTTGGAGGGATAACCATAAACAAAAAATTGAATTTTAGTAGCTTGGAGCCCAAAAAATGATGGTCATTTGCCCCAGGGGATAAGGAAATGATTTTATTAAAAGCCAATAACTCTTTGTGAATATAAAATAGTCTTTTTCCATAAATAAGATTGTTGTAATCTTTGGATAAGTGCCTTATTACTTAACCATTTGATTTTACCAAAGAGGAGATACCATATCATCATCGTTTGTGGTTTATGCCCACAAATTGGGTCCTTCAACTTTAACCATGCATAGCTCCCAACCCGTGAAGGCTCTCGTGGCATGCCACATTCCACCAAAATTTGCTCGACGAGGAGAATCCGACACAAATTATTATGACTTGAAACATCATGAATGGCCATGTCATTTTGATTAACAAAAGTGGGCCAACATCTGGTGCTGCTTGGGTTGACATCAATGACAATTGCAAATCAACATTACTAAGCAACCCTCACTACATTGAACAACCATTTTCTTTTATTGTACTTGGAGTTGCCTTATTCACTGTCCAAAACCAGACTTACAAACACTTCATCAACCTAGAAATCACCTACTAGAAGAACCATTCAACATACCTTTCTGAACATGAGGCATTTGTTATGGGTCTGATTATCCTCCCATAGATGAATTGTTTCATAAGTATTTTCAACCTATGTCCAAGTCTTAATTCCTAAATTTTTTGAGTATTCAATATACTATTGCAAGTTTCCATAATTCAGCCCTCAGACCATTGATGGTATGTACTCATACAGATGCTTGAAGCTCTAAATTAAGCTAACTTGGTAGAAGACACTCAGTTGTTTTCACTATAATGTATGTTTACATTGAAGCTACTGTTGAAAAATGTAAGTGTGAGTTGGAGATCATTCAAGTTTTCAGATTGTTCTAACATCATTTATTAAAATAAGGGTTTCTATAGTTGCAAGCAACATTTGAATACTTGTGTTATGGCATTATTTTACATTCATTTGTTGGCTATAAGTTCATGTCATGGTTTCGTCGTTGGTACAAGGGTTTCATGGTCTAATGTGCATCTAAAGCAAAATAGGTATAAAGGGTTTTGTTGTAAATCATTGTAGCTTGGTCATTGTCCATAGTATGGGAGCCCATAGTAGTTGTTAAATTCATTATCCATTTATGGGTGGTTGGGTGGTGTTAAGCAAGTGGTTGAAGTCACCTTCTAGTTGGAGCCTGAAAACACTTCAGGGTGGTAGAGTGGTTGTAGCACAAGTTAGAGTTTGTTAGGATGTTGGAGCATCCATTTAGCATTAGTTGATAAAAACCAGGGCATTGGAGCATCCTTCATGTTGGAGCTAGAAAATTGAACGCTTTTCTAGAGTACTAGGGAGTTAGGGCTTCCTTTTTCAGTTGGAGTTGAAGAATTTGATGTACTCACAAAATTATTAGAAAAGTGTTTGGTCGTTTTTGTCCTGTAGG
Source organism: Pinus taeda (assembly GCA_000404065.3). Classification (NCBI taxonomy): domain Eukaryota; kingdom Viridiplantae; phylum Streptophyta; class Pinopsida; order Pinales; family Pinaceae; genus Pinus; species Pinus taeda. The sequence continues at coordinate 102,877 of APFE030519274.1, forward strand.
GGTTTCCACCTAATAATTTTGGTGTCTAATGTTTGTTTGTGGTTTGAATTGATACTAAAGATTAATTAATGATCTCAAAAGATTAATAAGTTAGTATTTCTAAGAAATACTGATTCAACCTCCTCTCAGTGTTTCAAACATGTAAAGACTTGAGTAAAGTGGGTTTGATATGGAAAATTATTGGGGTGAGGGCTATTCTTTGAAGCTCTAAGTTATGTCATCCTTAGATCAACCAAGAGATGGTTAAAGGGAATATTTGATGTGCCTTGTATTCATATGTCCTAAAGCAGCAAGAAGTTTGTAAGTAGACAGCTTGAGAAGACCTTGTGAACAATGATCTAAGGAGTAGCTAGACATTGTCGAGGGAAACCTATGTTCAGCCACCTTTGAAGCAGCTAAGGGATTTATAGAAGGTGTTTTGGTTAGCGGAAGATGTAAGTAGTTATGGAGCAACAAAAGAGGTGGCAAAGGACCTGCCAAGTGTTCAAAGTACGTTGACTGAAAGGGCTATGTTGAGTACTCCTTCAACAAGTAAGTAAAGTATGTATTGTTCAAGGGAAACTTGACAGTCACGAGTTATTGACATCAAACCCTACTTGTTCTTGTATTATGGTTAATTGTAACAGCCATGATACCTGGTACGGGAGCCTTATGTTTGTTGTATTAAAGTTGAAATATAACAAGTTTTGGGTTGAAAATTTATCTTGTGTACTACATTGATTTATTGTTGTACATTTTATGTTGCGCAAAGTGCTTGTGTTGTGGCATTTTAGTGTGTTTGTGATGGTGTTTTAGACATAAACCTCATTCTGAAGTGCCGAGGAAAAATCAACGCTCCCCAATCTCGTACACCTTATCATGTGTCTTTGTTGCACTAATTTGGGGGTGGAGCATGTACAAATTGTACACGAATTATTTATTCATGCATAATTCTCAAAGCTATTATAATGACTAATCACATAATATTTCCATGGACACAAGGATAATAGATCCAAATTTAGCCAATTACTTCTATGAAAATGTAAGAAACACAATAATAACAATAATACCAAGGTTAGTGAAGGGTTAGAGGCCACACACCCCTTTACCTCATGACCAATTAACATATCTTTATAAATTGTCATTAGGGTTATTGAAAACATCATCCATAGCAATCATTCATTGTTCAATATTTTATTATACTTGCAAAAATATTACGAGGAACTTGCAATAAACAAGAATTTGTTTATTCCATTTGGTATCAAAATATGTTTAACTATAAAGAATCATGTCTACTATGTTTCAAGGACAAAACATTCTATAGGGTGTGGCAATGTAACAATCATAACAATAATACTAATAAATAATAATAATAATTAGGTCAAAGGAAGACACCCCTTCACCTTGTGAATACCCAATGTATACAATATCACAAGACTCATTCTAAACATGGCTCACATCCATCATTTATTATTCAAAAATATATTATATATGTAGATATATTTTGTCAACTTAGCAATACATAAGCATTGTTTATCCCACACAACAATCATAAGGTATTGTGTGTAATAACTAATATCTTGACCTTTTATTTATTTTAGTTCGAAGGGATAGTTTGGTTGGTTTTACCCGTTTTGCAAAGGTGTAATGTCTAGGAAGGTCAAAAGATTAATTTCCAACAAGTTCCATGGATAATTGGGTACTATTTCAATTGATAGTTAAGACATTGTATAAGTTTAGTAATTAGAGATACACACTATTTGAAAACTCAAGAAGATAGAGAAATCCACGGAGTGGTATTGGTAGGGTATTGACTTCCTCATTATTTGCTCGTGTGTGTAGGGGTTGATGGACATTATTTATCAAAAACAAAAATTACCCCTTATTCATGCTCATCTTGGTTAGAAACAAACAATAATATTTTTCGAACTAGTATGTGTAGGTTTCCATGAGCTCTTGGTTGTGCCTCACAATGAATGTCTTTGAATATTTCCACTATGATGACTTCCCATTCTTCCCTTGGTGGCATGTGAAGACTTCGTGTTTGGACATTATGATGCCTCATGTCCATGATCATGTTAGAGTTTGTAATGAAAGGCATTGATGTCGTAGTTTAAAAGTTTTCTTGAGCTTATAACTTTGTTGTCCAACACTATTTGATTAAGAAGACATTGGATTAAGTTAGTGTAAACACATATTTAAGCACATGCATTCTAAATATGGCAACCAATGCTTGGAACCAAGACAAGAAACTTGCATAAGGCATTAGAAATAGCTTGTGGAGTTTGGTAGGAGTTTGGTAGCACTAATTTTCTAAGTATAGATTAAGCAATTTAACCTAAAGGAGGACTTTTGACATAGATTTTGTATTCCACTTGAAGTTAGGTTGCAATGGCTCCATAAGGAGGCTTGCACATTCCCTCAACCAAGGCTTGTGTACCAACAACTTGTGCTTTGTTTACGATGATAATAGATTTTAGGTTGAGGAAAATTTTATAATTATACGAATGACCACATTGTTCTTGAAGAAAGATCCCCAAGCTACCTTGATCATCTTGTAGCTTTTTCAACGAAAACCATGAACCATTAAACTCATGAATTAGGCCATGTGATAAAAAAAATACACCTATACTTTAATAACCAATGTTAAGTGTAGCTTCATAACTAGCACAAAGATTTTCTTTTGCAAACAAAAGCTAGGATAAAACCCTTATTCAAAAGGAGAAGTTTGATGGAGTTAAATGAAGGGAAAGTTTGATATTGCCTTGTACATTCATTGGAAGAGAAAGTTTTATTTTTAATTACTTCAAGGATTACGGAAATTTTTGAAAAACCAATTTTCAAAGCTACAATTACTTTAATGATTAGTGAAATTTTGGATATGTTAAGAATTCATTCTTTATTTTTAAAGAGTTGTCTTTCTGGATCTAAAAAAACACCCTTCTTAATTTGAATTTTCTATCTACCAAATTAATTTATTTCTAGATTATTACTATCATTGTCATTATTTTAACAAAAAAGATTATGATTTGTATTAAAATTTGTGCCTCGACACAAAAGTTTCTTAGGAAGTGAGTTACAATATAGTATTCTTCTTATGGGGCGCTTTAGAAAAATTAAGAGAGTAGGCTCCTCTCGATAAGAGTAGGGAGGGAAAAGTTCTAATACTAAGTCTTCCATATTTTATTCCTATGCTTGTCCCATGAAAGTCAAGACCAAAGTTCTTTTTACTATGATCTTTCTTGCTTCTTGTTATTGGAGGGGAGGAACGCTACTTTTTAAGCACATCTGAATATGAAGGGGAAGACGAGGAGGACTTCTTTTCAACCAACTTGATAACTTCTTCATCTTTTTCTGTAGAGACCTCTGTGGAAAGATTTCTCACAATATTTGGAGGGGCTTGATCAGGATCTTCTTCATAATTTGAATCGGGAGGGACCTTTTGAACATGGTTATTTGGTTGATTTTCTTGGGCCTTAAGATTCTCATTTTCTTCTTCATAAGCATTCAGGATTTCAAAATATTTTTGGAAAGTGTTTGATACTTAGATTCAGCCTTACAAGTTTATTGCTTTTTACTTCCATGATTTTTATGTTTCCTTTTAACGAGTGTCAATTGTTGCGTGTTTTCTCCTTGCATTGGAGGAGGTGATTGATCCAGGATGATCCCAAGTAGCCAAAAATTCAAAGACCTCAAATTGTAGTAAAACAAAGACCAAGTCAAAGAGTTTGTCTCAAGCTTTCCGACGATGTAAATAACACCTCTATCTGATTTTGTATGCGGAAGTTATGCTCAGTCAAAGTTATGGTCAAACTTGACAAATGTATAAGGTTTAGTTGGTGTTAGCTAAATTCAGAGCATCGCCAATTTGATGATCCAAACATGATCCATTATACCTTTAATATTGTTATGATCCAAGATCTTTTCTTCAGCTGATGTTAGTAGAACTACATAAAAGAGCATGTAAAAACCATATGTGCAAACACTTAAAGAATAAGTAACATAAAGAAGACCATAAAGACAATGACAACAAAAGTTTAATAACAAAGTTCATCAAGTGTGGACTACGTCTCCAGGCCCTGCTTCAATGGTAGGTAGGCCACTTCATTCATCTCAACAAAAATGAAAATGAGCACATGGGAAAAATGCATCATTATACCTCCATTCTTGGGAGTGACCTGAAAATGGGTTGCTTAGATCCAAAAACAGACTGCACCACTAAAATCCTCTCGAAATTCTAAGTAACTTGAGAATAAACTTGGTTATATTATGTCACTGTATACTTTGGCTCCTAAGAGAATCTTTAAAGGTTCCACAACAGATTTGTGGAAATATTTTGGGAATATTCCTCCTCAGTCCCTGTAGCCTCCTCGTTCCTCGTGTCAAGGTTTTTGCAGTGGTCGTGTTTTTCCCATCACAATTCTCCAACCTCCTTCGCTTGCTAGTCCATTGAATGAAATGTGAGGGTTTTAAATATGAATTGGTCAATAAAACAAAAGTTCGATTTGGTGTGTTGGTTACCATGCTTTGTTTAGTTTATTGGAGGGCAGGTGGCCTCAGTTCAAGCCCCTGCGGCTTCATTACAAATAACCATTTTAAAATTTAAACCATATTTAATATATGATTCTAAACTATATAATAAACCATTTGTTGATCATCGATAATAATTCAAACCACCAACAATAATGTATAAATAACATATTTGTTATAACAGTTTGTTAATAAAACAAATTCCTCACCATGTAAAATGTCGTTATATATATAACCATTGGCTATAAACCGTCAAACTGTTCAATTAACAAACTGTCAATGTCATATTTAAACTTGGTTGCCAACTGGGGGCCTATTTGGCCACTGACCGGGTGCCACGTGGCACCAGTTGATTGGGTCATGGGCCCCATTCTATTAGGCCACTTAACCTCCCTCAATTTTAGCACGGTGTCGCCATATTTGGCGGCTTTGCCAAATTTAACTCCAGTGAAACCTTCCACCAAATTTAGCGAAGATATGCTAAATTAAGCTATTGATTTGACCGGATCGATAGATTCGCGATGCTCCAAATTTATCTTGCGGTAACTAAACCTTGTCCTTTCACCAAGTTTGACGAAAAATTTGACTAAGCATAACTTATGCGTACAAACTTGGATTGAGGTGTCATTTGCGTTGTTAGGAATCTTGTGACTAGCTCTTCGATCTAGTCTTGGTTTCAACATCATTTGAGAACTTGAATTTGTGGGCCATTAGGGATCCTCCTAGATTAATCCTCCCAATTGAAGGAATTTTGGTCGTCCAAAAGTATAAATAGTACCGCAACTTGATCTACATAATTAATGTCTCTGACATAACACCTTTCCTTTCCTTCACCTTTGTACTTCAAGACTAGGAATGATGATGCTGACACCTATATCCATATGCAAATCTATAATTGCCAATGCATGTCCAACTTGCAAGATCTCAAATAAGACCATACTTTACAAGAGTTTATAAAACACTCATGGTCAAGTTTTACAATAGGACCCATGCCCTTTGCTATCCAACTAAAGGCAAAAAAATAACTATCTTGTATTCATAAGTGATGTTATACACTTCATAATTTACAAGTTTTTTCCCATATATGGGGTCTTTAAAAAGCAACATGTGATTTACAATGGTGGCCATCCTCAACTATTTAAAAAGGCCACCCATCTCTTACCTAACGAGGCTAATGGGCTTTCTTCCTATCGTTGCCTTCCTTGTTGAACTACTTCTTTGGTCGATTCCTTCATAGATGGTTTCATATGCTCCCAGTCCTTTGGGTGTAGCTCTAGATTGAGCTTCCAACATGTGGATTCTGACGTCCACCTTTGTTGCAATGTATTTCTTCAAACTTTCTTGACCTTCTTTTGTGTCTCCTTCCTATGTGACATAACCTTTCTTTAATGGTTGTCTTTGGTGCGGCTTTGGTGAGGCAAACTTCACTTGAATCATCCTCTAAAATGCTCCCCCGACCTCAACCCAACATCCATGTTCTCTTACACTTCCAACCTTTATGATATTCCAAGGCAGGGCTAAGTTCATATTAACTCCCCACCCCCTTCATGTTACCTATTCTCAGACAAAGATATTAGAGAGGCCATTTGGGTGATGAACAACAACAAAATAGCCGATGAGGAAGGCTACCAAGCACAATTCTTTAAACATGGTTTCCATGCTTTGGTTAGTTACTTGGTTGATCTCTTCAACCATGTAGTCCGTGAAGGTTTTCCACCAGCATGGTTGCATCACATCATCCATTCGATCCACAAATTAGGCTACAACTCAAATCCTAACAATTACATAACGATCATGGTGGGCCACACGTTCTCGAAGTTGAATGCTACTGTTCTACATAGGAAGATCTCCAGCGACCTTGAGCAGAGACAACTCAGAGCTAGGGGACAGGCAGGTTTTCGATCATCTCATCAGACCATTGATCACATCTTCACCCTTCGCGTCGTGATTGAGGAGGCACGACATTGATCTTCGAAAGTCTACTATTGTTTCGTATATTTTCATAAAGCTTTTGACTCTGTTCCAAGGGAAGCCTTACTCCAGAGACTCAGAGATATTAACATCTCAGTGACCCTATTGACAGCTATTACGCGCCTATATGAGTCTGTCCTTGGTCATCTTCACATGGTTCATGGGATGTCTGATTTCATCCGAAGCACTATTGGGGTTAAACAGGGTTGTTCATTGTCCCCTACCCTATTTGGGATCTATATTGATGAGTTGGAGGCTTTTCTAAACGAGCATATTGAGGACACTGATGGTTGCCTTCTTCACCAGGTCATGATATCTATTCTACTATGTGCTGACGGCGTGGTCCTCCTCTCCTTAGCTTTGTTTTGCGATCTTCGATAGTTGACAATCAACCTAGGTAAAACCAAGTTTATGATCTTCAATGGGGTGAAGAAAACTTCAGACCTTCACTTATCATTCAAAGGGGAGGAGGTTGCGATCACTAGCATGTATATGTACTTGGGGGTGCAATTCTCAGGTCCCTGCTTATGTTTGCCACCAACTCTTTAGCCTAGGATCAACAAAAGATATGGATCTGTAGCTCTTCTCGAGAGACAGTGCTTTCAACATCACTTCTAGGACATCTTGTCCAAGATGAGTCTCATGGACACCTTGATTCGTCCCATTGTTCTATATGGGTCAGAGATTTGGGGATTGTCTTTACTTGAGTCAGATTGGGCTTCAGTTGAGAGAGTCTATACTCTTCTTCTCCGCCGCATCATTAGATGCAAATAGATAATACCTCGACACATCATCCTTGCATAGTTTGGAGCTCAACCCTTTTGGCTTGAGAAAGTCTCTAGTTTGGTCTCATTCTTGCATCATGTCTCGTGATTTGCAGACTCAATAAAGAGTAGGGACTATTACCCTTACTTGGTATATTGCTTGTTCTACTCCGTCGAGCCAGGCTAGATGTTGGCTTACAAGAGTTTCATATCTCGTAGAGTTAGTGGGCATTTAGTTGGTTCTGATATTCCTTGGATGCTCTTGGTCACCTTCTACCTATTAGACAAGGGTTGAACAAGAGATCATCAGGGAGGACATCTACAGGTAGTTCGTCCAGGTCACCTGGGTCAATCTTCTGGGAGGGTTTCACCCAAAAATGGCCTTCTACGTTGAGCACTTCTTGGAGTTGAGAGACAGGCTCATTATTCGACCCCAATATACGTTTCACCACTGGATGCATGCTCTTCGCATTCCTCTAAGCCAATTCAGAGTAGGTTCTCATTGACTTCGAGTAGAGATGAACCACCAGATTGATAGACCAGACAAAATTTGTCACATATGTCATTTACAGGAAGTAGAGACTGAGGTGAACTTCATTTTTGGATGCCCTATCCACTACGAGATCAGAGGAAGGTTCCATTGCTTGTTCAGAGACTCTCAGACCCTCACAAACTTTTTTCAGGTATCCCGATCATAGATGTTTGGCCCTATATACGTAGGAGGCTCTTAGGGTCCGAGCACATATTCTTCAACCTCCCATCAAACCAGACCCCGCACATAGGATCACAACGTTTTTCTGGGTACTACCTTCAGACAGGGGCATAAAGATAACGACTGATACCATTTCATATCCAGACTCTAGACCAGTGAGGATTTGTGGGACCTCACCCTGCCACACGAGACCCCAACAACTAAATTATCTCAGATAGTCCCTAAGAGACAGACTAGGTCCTCCAGACCTCAACAATGCACAAACTCCCTTAGACAACAAGTTAGTGGACAGTCTATACCTCCCACTGACCCTTCATCATGTCAGTAAACTTTGTGGAATTTTTTTTAGTGCTCTTTAGTCAGTCTCAGATGTTAGGATAGATGGGTTTGATCCTCTTTGTCAGGTCATCCCATACATTGTATCTTTTATGTTCGTGCATTGTACCTTTTATATTCATGCATTGTATTTTTTTATAGGAGACTGTTTGGTTCTCCCGCATTTTATGGACATGATTGTACTCAACAGTCCCTTTGACCTACTTTGTGCTCATTAGTTGGACATAAATATAATTATCTGATCTTATCTTATCACCTCCCTTTAGAGATTACTTACAATCATTATCACTGGAATGGTATGTTGTAGCCTCAACCTGCATTAATTTAGACTTGTTGCTCAAAGGCTCTCCTCTCTCATTGGATTTGGAGTGTCCTTCCACTTCCTCTTTGACATAGCTCGATCATAGCTATTGAGGTAGTTCCACCACTTGGATGGGATTCACAATACATTGACCATTAAATCCTAGGCACTTTTCTTCATATCCTGCCTACTTCATTAGCTTCAAACGAATGCCCTTGGTATGCCTTTCAAATGCACCAAAATATTCATCATAATGAGAACATGAAATTGAACAATCACTGACACAATTTATTTCAGTTGTCAATTTTGAAGCTGGATTTGTTAAGCCTTCCTTGCACTTTAACTTTTCCAAGGCCTCTTTTATGGCTTCTAACTAAATCTGCAATCCCTGCTTCTCCTCTTATGCTTCGTGTATAATTCTCCTCAATTCAACATTCTCTGCTTGAATGCTTTGGTTGATCTCCTCATTAGAGCCATGAATTCTTTGGTGCTCTTTTAAGCTTTGGTGCAACACCTACTACAATATTGGTCTCATCAACTAAATAAAAACCCAGGTCAATTAGTTCAACACCTACATTCTAAACAAATGCAATCTTTATCTCATCGCTTGAATAGAATCCAAGGTATTATTGCATTGTAGCATTTGTAGTATGCTTCCCTTTTCCTCCATACTTCACTGGCTTCAATCATGGATGTAGTTTCCAGCAATGCTCCTCATCGTGCCCTTCTTTCTTGCAATGAGTGTGAGAGGTATTTTCCTCCTTTTCTTTGTCGTCATTGTCTTCTTGCATGGTTATCTTGTTCATACTTTCCCTTGCTTTTAAGGCGGATGGCTTTCACACTACCCACATCGAGAGTAGCGGGCTCAAACTACAAAAAAGAATGTCAAAGGTGACTACGTAAAGAGGCAATATATTTCATCAAAGTATCAGGTGAATCTAAAGGAATACCCAATGCCAAAGCTTGCTTCCTAAATTCCTTTGTGAAACTTTAACCATCTTGACCCCCTCCTTAACTCAAATGTTATAATTTTATCATGGCTTCCTGCCAGTATCCCCATGGTTAAAATTGTCCTTTTAATGTAGAAACAAATCCAGATCAAGAAGAAAGGAGTCTAGCCATATGCTTGCCACCTCTCTAAAGTTGTTCTCCCACCATACAAGAGTGGTGCCTCAAAGTTGAAGAGATGCTAACTGGATCTTTGCCTCATCCTCTTTGATCTGTTGTATCCGACAATACACTTCAATTTGTCTAATCCAATTGTTTAGCTTTTTTGCATTAGATTCTCCATTAAACATGGGAAAAACAAATTTCACATCCAACTTAAAAAAAGGGTTTTTTTTAAAGCATTTCTATCTTGAATAGTAGAATGATGAGAAGAAGACGAAGTACAAAATTCACTAGAAGATGGAGATGGAGGTTTAAGATGTTCTCCTCCATTTCCCTAATTTACAAAAGCATTGTCCTCTACTTTCTCTCTCTTCTTCCTTTCCTTCTTTAACATTTTCTTTTCATAATATGCAAACAAATTGCCTATCTTGTTTTCCATGTTGTAGAAAGATTTGTGGAAAGCTGACTCATTCTTGGTACAGGCATCGATATCTTCCTTGTTCCTTCTTTGTGTTGCACGTCCAATCTGTTTATCAAAAAACTTAAGTTTTACTTCACCCTTTTTGAGCTTGGCCCTAGTTAGCATCTACACTCACAATTCACACCAGCAAGAAGACCGACCATGATACCTAACATGATCCAATATGTCTTTGATACGGATATGATCCAAGATATTTTCTTTAGTTGATATTAGTAGAATTGCATAAAAGAGCATGTAAAAACCATATGTGGAAACACTTAACGAAGAAGACCATAAAGACAATGCACACAAAAGTTTGATAATAGAGGTCATCCAATATTGACTATGTCTCCGGGCCCTACTTCAATAGTGGGGAGGCCTCTTCATTCATCTCAGCAAGAATGGAAACAAGTACATGGGAAAAATGCATCATTATACCTCCATTCCTGGGAGTGACCTAAAAACAGAGTACACTAGAGAAATCCTCTCGAATTTATGAGTAATTTGAGTATAAACTTGACTATATTTTGTCACTGTCAACTCTAGCCCCTCAGAGAAGATTTAGAGACTCCACAACAAATTCTGTGGGAATATTCCCTTAAAATTTTCCTCCTAAATCTGTGTGCCCTCCTAGTTCTGTGCATTAAGATTTTGAAGTGGTCGAGTTTCGCATGCCACAATTTTGCGACATCCTCCACTCACGACTCTGCCCGCTGGTTAGTTGAATGAAATGTGAGGGTTTTAAATATGAATCGATCAGTGAATAAAACAAAAGCACCAGTTGGCCTGCTGGTTATTATGCTCCATTTAGTTCGTTAAATGAAGGGTGGCCAAGGTTCAAACCCTCCCGTGACATTTTTACAAACAAACATTTTTAAATTTAAACCATATTTAAGATTTAGTTATAAATCATACAATAACCTATTTACTGACCACCAATAATAATTCAAACCATCAACCGTCGAACTGTTCAATTAACAAGCTATCAATGGAAGACTTAAACTTGGCTGTCCACTAGGTCAGTTTGGGGTTTATTTGGCCACTGACTGGGTGTCACATGGCACAAGTTTATTGACCCATGTTGCCCCATTCTTTTGGGCCACTTAACCTCCCCTAATTTTAACATGGTGTCGTCATAACTGGTGGCTCTGCCAAATTTAAATCCAGTTAAACTTTTCGCCAAATTAAGCTGTTGATTTGGCCAAACTGCCAAATTGGCGATGCTCCAAATTTATTTGGTGTTAACTAAACCTTGTCCTTTTGCCAAGTTTGACCAAAACTTTGACTGAGCATAACTTCTACATATGAACTTAGATTGAGGCGCCGTTTACGTCGTTGTAAAGCTTGCGATGAACTCTTTGATATGGTCATAATTTTAATGCAATTTGAGGAATTTGATTTTTGGTCCATTAGGGATCCTCTTAGATCAACGATGGAATTGGGAAACTTTAAGAAGCTGAAGCTTTTGGACAATTTTTTCGTAAAGTGTCCATACACACAACACATATTATATTTGAAAGGAAATTGTTCGTAATCCAAAGCCTAGAGATTAAACCACCCATCCAGATTGAGTTGAATTGGCCCGAGGAGGCTGTTTGAGAAATCCATTTCAACACAAATGTGGGGGCAAAAAATTATTCCCATGTTCCATATCACTAGTAATATAGTTTCCCAATTTATCTCCTACGGCCTTAAAAATGTCTTCACCCCAACAAAGAAGAGGTGCAAATGGTAATCTAATCCACATATGTACAAATGAGATTTCCATCAATGGATTACGTTCAATAAACCAATGAGTGAGAAACAAATCTCTAGTGCCCATAAAATAGGGACTCGATATGGAAATCTGGTCTCTATCTTCTTGGTTTGCAAAGAGAAATAAATAATATCCATGACCACAATAGAGAATGTTCTTGGGTTCGTGATATTCCAAGTTGTCAAAAGCCCAATCTTTAACAACTTCATAACTTGGCCATAAACCAATGAGCTTTCCTAGTAACCCATTTTCCTTCAAGAGTACCTCATTCGTTTTTGTTGAGAAGAGAAACCCCATATCCAAAGAAGGGTTTGAATATGCTTTCTTCACAAATTTATTTGGGGCTTTAAGTGTGCCTACACGAAGCAGATAACCAATCGAACAACCCAAAAACCCTCGTGATGGTTGCTAATAGGTGAGCAACTTCGAGCAACAAAAAACTTAGATCTATCTACAGATCGCATGGCTACAATGACGGTAACTGCATGGACTTTGGGTGTAAATGTCACTCTTCAAACATATCAACATCACAGACAAGGATTCACAATGGATTCACAATGATCCCAGAAGTTCGCAACGCAAAATAAAATTGACAACGACTAAAATTTCCTAAACATCAATAAAATGGTTTTGCAAAACTCTTCATCCATCAAAATCCATTAATCAAATTCTATTTCTATTTTTTTAAAAGTGATTTTTTTTTCTTAAAGCATACAATATGTGGTACTCATACCCTCCATGATAAAACATAAAATAAAATACGATATGGGGCACTCATACCCTACATGATAAAACATAAGATAAAGGGTACTCATACCATCAATGAAGTATAACTATAAGGAAGTGATATTTTAAAAGAATGGTCTCTTTAAATCTATCGAAATTTCTTTTTAATTGAGATTTTTCTATCCGTAAGAATAATTTATTTCTAAATTGTTATTTTAAAAATAAAAGTCAAAATAGCACTCGACAAAACAAAACAAAAGACAAGGGGCATTGCCCTTCATGATAAATATACTCTCAATGATAAAAGTATAGAATAATGAACACTATATTATTTTTCTTTTATTATTATTCAGATTAATAAATAAGATTCAAAATTCAGGTAAAATAAAATTTTATCTTTGAATTTTTACTTATAAAATTTAAATTTTTTGATAAAATGAAGTGATATAATCATCAACCAAAAGCATACATAGAGGTCTCTTGGAGAGCCAAAATTCTTATTGCTCAGTTAAGGACTAATTCTCATAAACTCCGTGTGAAACAAGGCGCTAGAAAAGGCCAAAAGAAGTCTGGGAGGAAAGAATATGCATTTTTTGTTGTTCTTTCGGAAAAGTGGAAACATAAAATCCATATCATGTTTTTTGAGAATAATCTTCAGCATAAATCACATTCGAATTTTTTGTAGATGCTTTTCGAACCAACTAGTGTGACCCATTTTAAAATGTGAAGCCTTCAAAGACAACACGAAAAATTATGCAGATATCTTGTGATAATCTATTTAGCTAGAGATTTGTCGACAAGCTAAGAGTATTTATTTTGAAGCTTCACAGCGACAAGCTAAGAGTATTTATTTTGAAGCTTCACAGAAAAAGAGACAAAATACATCAAAAAAATGAAGAAGCAATCTGTCCCATAAACTATTTTTAACTTGTAAACATTAAATAATTTTTTCTTCTTCTAAAATTGGTAAAAGAGTGTAGCGAGTTAATAATGGTGAAATATTTATAGAAACATGAGAAATAATTTCATCATTTCCTCTTGACAATTAACCGCGTATTTAAGGAGCGAGGGAAACTTTGTATTTTAAAAAACAATGGTTTTGCGAAAATATATTTTTACCTATACACTTGTCAGTCGTAACCTAAAACGCTCAGTAAAGCCCACTCAATTTCTTTTTTTTTTTTTTTTTCAAAACGACTGTGTACCTTTCACCACACCATTTTTTGCAAGAATTTTCCGAGCTCACTGCTCCCATAATTTTCTAATTCATGGTGAAGTTTTCGGTGGACGTTACCGTGAGAAATCGCTCCCGAGCTTAAACCAGAAGCCTTTTCGGAAGCTATATGTCATTTTCACTCTTAATTTCTTCCTGGATGCACAGATGAAGGACCTGTAATATCATGATGGCGAACGCTCTTCGTCTGAGTATCAACGAGAAAAAGTTCATAGACGAAGCACTGTGTTTGGAACAGAGAATCGATGGACGTCGTCCATTCGACTCCCGCCGGCTGTTTATCAAGTTTGCCAGGTTTGTTTGCTTGTATTTTCTGTCCTTTTTTTTTTTTTTCTCTGGTAGTTAGGGCTTTTTTTGGCTGAGAGAAACTGACGGCTCATAACGCATTGGTTCCGTAGTGTTTGAGAAGAGCTTTTAATTTTCAGCTGATCAAAATTTTATCTCTATGCTCTCAACCTTAAATGTTGAAGCTTGGCCCTGGCAAATTTCATGTTATTTTGAAAACTAGCCGATCAGCAGTATTTTTTTTTCTCAAATTCTAAAGTAGTAGAAAAAGTTGAATTAATTCGTAACACACTATTCCTACGTTCTATCCAGTTCCGGGAACAGCTGAAACGGTACCCCAAATTTCCCGGGGAGGGGGTTGATGAAAAAAAAGAAGAAGAAAGAGTTAAAGTATTAAGTTTTCGAAAATAGAGATTCTACAACACAGAACTACGATACAACCAGATAAAAGTTGTTCGCATGGGTTGTAAAACAAAAAAAAGCTGAATAATTTTAATGGAGGTTACAAGCTGTAGAAATCTCTAATCGAGGTCTATAAATGCAAATCTGAAGGTTCGCCTCTCACGAGAGCTTTTAGCCTCAGCTTTGATCTGAACATTTAACAACAGCAACGAACAACAGCAACTTCACTTTACTTTAATGTAACTGCAGTGACAGTCTTACCGCACACTTTTTCAAGCATATAACAGATCTGAAATAACTTATCATGACAAAATTTACAGCAGTACTGAGAGTTCACCCTCCTGCTCTGCCCCATCATCAAATACAAGAGAATGGTTCCCTACCCAATTATACAGCCAGAGTTTGTGGCATGCCCTTTCCAGATTGAGAGTGCCTTCAGACTGGTAGAGCTAATACATTGCCTCTAGAGATTTTCTGACTTGGTGGCAAGGAGAGACCGGTACCCATATCTTGCCTGCTGATCTTTGGAGGCCATTGCTGATCCAGATTTAATAAGGGAATGAAATGAAATGCAGATTTAAAATCAAAATACAGAGATGCAGTTAAACTGAACTTCCGTTAATAAATAGAAATACAAAAACTGTTTACATGTAGAATGAAAGCAAACTAGCTCGATCGGTTGTAGTTTATCTCTAAGAAGAGATGTGATGGCTATGCGCCTTCTGAACTATGTTACAATAAGACTCAAAGGTTTTTTTTTTATCATGAAGAAACAATGAGAAAACCTATATACCCAAAACCCTAACCCTAGGAGAGGAAGCGCCAAAGGCTTATTGGTGCTGACGGGCTAAGTTGGAACGTCAACTTCTCGGAGTTGTAACTTTGGCATACAATTTTTATTTGGCGCGCATGATAGCCCATTAGAAAAGTCTATCTAATGAAAACAACTTTGAATTGTCAACGTTAGTGAAAGACTTATATTGGCCCGTTTCCCCAAAAAACGTTGCTTAGGGCCTCAAAATGACTCTAGAAATTCAGGTTTTGAAACTGCCAAAAATAGAAAACTACAAAAATATGAAAATTATGCCGTGAGTCAGTGGAATAGGTGGGTGACCAATATCCACCTAGATTAGCCCCCCCCTTAAGAAGCAATGGTCTTCATTGCTTTGAGTCTATGAATGAGACGAGGAAACTTCTGTTGAACTTGGTCCCTGCTGAGCCACTTGGCTTGTTGCAGGAGTTGGCTTGCTTTGCCAACCCGATACAATTGGATTCTTTGTTGGCAGGTGTTCTTAATTTGGGTGTCCATGATCTGATCAGTTGTGGTTTGTTCAATGCAATTTAGGTTGATCTCTATCGGTGTCAACTATTCTACAATTACCATTGTGTCCAACAATGGTGGAAAGCAGGGCCGAAAGCGGTCCATATTGAGCACTGGGTGCGGGCCAATGAATGGGGGATACTTAGCCCAAAAGTGTTATCACCCACAACCTTGGTGATGGTGTAGGGTCCATAGTGGAGCCGCCGAATCTTTCGGTAGGCTCCGGCAAGGCATTCCTTTTGCAAATGCAACCAAAACTTGTCGCCCACTTGAAACTTATGTGGCACTAGTGTTGATCATGATGTTGTTTTTACTTAGTATTGGTTGGTATTGTGTAGGATATCATGAACTTGCTCACGGATGTGCTGAATTCGTTCAATAAACTTGGTGGTTTTGTTGGCTTCAGATTGAACATGTGCAGTTTTTGCTTGTGCCATTGCAAGGGGCAGTGCAACATCAATGGGACACATTGGTTGAAATCCCACCTGAAAGGAGTTGTGTCTAGTTGGGCTATGGAGAGCTTCGTTGTAGTTGTGTTGGACATAGGGTAGACTCTCATCCCATTTTCGTGGATGTTTAGAGCTATACATGCATAATATGTGCACGATCATCCAATTGACAACCTTTGTCTGGCCATCAGTTTGGTGGTGGAAGGCAATCAACTTGGTGAGCTTTTTGTCTAACAATGACTAGACGATTGACCAGAATGCGCTTAGGAACCTACTACCCTGATTTGATATGATTGTCTGCTTAATCCCAAAATGTACCAACGCCTGTTCAAATAAGAGTTTGACAGTGGCTTTTGTTGAGATACTCTACTTGCAGGAGGCTAGTATGGCCATCTTAGAAGATCTATTGACGACCACAAACACACAGTCATTACCATGCTTGGTAGACAGAAGGCCAAACATATAGTGCATGGAGATGGATTCCCAAAGTCGGCTAGGAGTAAGCAGAGGGGTGTACATGCCTTGCTTTTTAATAGTTGGTTTGACAATGGCACATATAGTGCAAAACTTGATATATTTTCATACATCTTGCCAGAGTTTTGACCACTAAAAATACTTTTGTAGTATCACCATTGTCTTCTCCACACCAAAGTGGCTTGCTACTCGACTGTAATGTGCCTTCTAGATAAGCTCGGCATTCTTGCTTGAAGGAACGCAAAGGTGTCCTTGGTAGCACAATAGTCCATCTAGAAGGTGGAAGTCTTGAACTGGTTTGCTGGTCATCAACATCTTGTAGGTGGTAGCAAAGTTCGAGTCAATGTCATATAGCTGTGACCATTTAGAGGTCTCTTGCCCACAAGAGCTGAGAATTCTGTTCATTGCCACAATTGGGTGTTGACTGAGTCAGTCTGCAATGTGATTGGTACTACCCTTCTTGTATTTAATGTTTAAATGGAATTGTTGCAGATATGTCGACCATTTATGGTGGGAATCATTCTGTAACTTCCCTTGTGTTTGCATAAATTGGAGAGGCCAACGATTCGTGTGGATGATCGTCTCATTCCTTAGAATACAATGTTTCCATTGGCGACAAACCTATACAATGGAATACATCTCCTTATCATAAGTGGGGTATTTTCGGACAATATCAGAGTCTTGGGGTACTTCTTGGAGCGATGAGAAACCATAGGGTGCGTGGTTCAGCGTTCCCCTAGTGGTTTGCTGCGTATAGGGTGAGTGGTTCAGCCTTCCCCTGTGATACCCCGTGGCGACATGTAGGCAGAATGAGTGGTTCATCCTTCTCCTGTTGAGACATCCTATCCATGTAGTCTGGGACTCATGGTAAGTACCTTTCATCTGGAAAATGTGTAGGGAAATGAGGATAGGGACCATAGTACTACCGATGGACGCATCGTGTACTACTGTACTCCCTATGCTAGGATGATATTGATTTGGGATCAATTGGAACTGACTTCGGGTTAGTATGAGTGGTATGACACACTCTCTTTATTAGAACTGACTTCGGGTCAGTAAGAATGGTATGAGACACTCTTTTATTCGGGATTGACTCCGCGTCAATAGAGAATGGTATGATACATTCTCGATCACTTCTTCTTCTTCATAGTTCAGCATAGCAAAGCAGAGCAGTGCATTGTTGATAGAGATGGTACCGACTGATAGATGGATTAGCAGATGGAGTTCTCCCTAGATGAGAGGGAGTGTTAAAATTGGCAACTAGGGCCAAACTCCATATGGGTCACCTTATTTATGACAACTGATATTTTTCTTGGATTCCTCTCTGCGAGAGGTGTAGGATTGATCTAAAGATTATCAGATTTCAACATCTATATATGGAGATATGAATTTTTTTTCTATTATTGACAATTTGTCAAGGTTGGCCAACAAGCAAAACAAGAATTTTTACCCTCGCTTCATCCTCAACGTGGCATATAAAAGGAGGAGACCTCATGGTATTATTTCACCATCTCACATCTATCTCCCCTCACTTGTTTGGGTACGCAGATCTGGGGCAACATCTCTCACACGTGTGAAGGAAGGAGGACAATCTGGTTAGGGCAATGTTGGCTAGGTTTGACCAAGGTGTAGAGGTGCTGTTTTGGACGACATTGACCAGCGTTGACCTCTCCTTGTTTGTGGATTGGGTAAGGTTGCCTCCTCTTAGCATACCGCAGTTATGGACATGGTTTTCAAGGCCACATAGACCCTGCGTTGACTAACATTGACTGTTCTAGGGCTAGATGCAAGCTTGATTGTTGTTGACCATCGTTTGACTGGGATTTTCGGATTGTTTTGGGTTGATACATCTTAGTGTTGAACGCCGTGTTGACTGAGCTTATTTGGAGGTCAAATTTGACCAATGTTGACTTTGCTGGTTAGGGTTTGCTGTTGCTGTTATAAGATATCAGATTTGTATATTTGTACTATCTCTCTCTGCTGAACTATTGAAGATTGTAAGAAGAATTGATCAAGGGTTTCCCCACATTGGGGTTTGTCCCTGGTTGCCAATTTTAACAAGGATCATTTGATCCCTCACATATCTAAGATGAAGACAATGAAGGGGATGTTTGATTCCATGATAAGTACCTTCCAGAGTGAGAACCTAGATTGGAAGATGATATTGCAGAACAAACTCATATCCATAGTATTGACCATATTGGGCTTAGTCTTTGAGATTTGTGATCAAGTTGTAGTAGTTGGGGAGACAATTCTAATTGCGTAGTTAGTGAACATAGCATTTAATGGATTCCTAGCTTCATGGGAACCATTTGTCAAAGTTATTTGTGCTTGGGGGAACCTTCCTAACTTTGAGAGGTTATGGGATGGTTGTATCTAGGTTTGTATCCAGGTGGGATGATTGTATCTAGGAGGAGACTTGGATGGAGTCAAAAGCCAACGAGAAGGGTGGTGATGAAAACCTTCATCTAGCTTTGTTTGGTTAGTCAAATAAGTGTTTAGGTAGAGAACTTGGCAAGAGTAAGGGGAAGAGTGGGGAGAGAACCTCACAACTAGGAAAAAAGGATTTGAGTAAAATCAAGTGCTTCATTCGTCTTAACTACAATCATTATGCATCATAGTGTCTAGAGAAGAAGATGGGTCAAGGGAAGCAATCATAGAAGTAGATAGCATCCTTTGTTGAAACTTCGATGAATGAGTTTGTTGCCGAGCTTGAGAAGGATTTTTAAGTTTTTTCGTGATATCTTACCTTTCTACTTGCATGATTTGAAGTGATGTATGGTATGTAGACAACGAGGCACCTTGACATATGACATATACTCTACAACTATTTTTTAGTTTGAAGAAGTTAGACTCGTTAGTACAAGTTGAGCTTGGTGATGATGCCAAGGTCCTAATGGCAGGAATCGGTACTATTCCTTAGATTTAACAATGTCTTATTTGTACAAGTTCTCAGGAATAATTTGCTTTTAGTTTTGGCTATGGAGGGTAAAACCTTTGCAATGGAGTTCAAGAACCAACAAGTCTTCATGAAATTGTGGGATCCAACTTAGATACAACTCGTTTAATAATGGTTAGAGAAGGTAAGTTGTATAGGCTGCAGGGTAAACTTGTTCCAACTCTAGTGGATAATAGTGACAACTTGTGCGATTTGTGGCACAAGAGTATAGGGCAACTACATCACATGGCATTACGTATTCTAGGGGAGATAGTTTCCAAAGTTCAGTGCTGAGTTGCATGGTATATGTAGAGGGTAGGGTCCATGCTTGGCAAGCATGGCGAGGTTGTTTTATTAAGCAACATGCATAGGTCTAAGGAGATTCTAGATTGAATGATAGAGGAGTAGGGAGCTTTGAAGGTTGATCCTATGTTACCAGTGATTCGAGAGCAAGATAATGGCCTTCAGGTAAAGAGGGGGAGATATTAACCCTTCACTTTTGTTAGGAGAGTTTGATGGTTCACTTAGAGATTTGGGGATGCTTAGGGGCTTGTAAGAATCCTAGTAGCACGTTCATATAGAGCAAACCTTCGAAGAGGTTTTGAAACTACATGACATTCATATGTAGCATTCTAGAGTTCGAGCCTTCCAACAGTCAAAAGGTAGCAAACCAACATGTGTCGTGAGATTCCATGGTGGAGTGTTGATTTGGGGTAGCATCAGATGTGCTCTAGTCATAAAAATTAGTGGAGAGGCTAAAACACATGAATCTCCAAGTCCCAGAAATGATTTGGGGAAATTCCACCCGGTTAGAGAGATATTAAAAAAAATAATATTTTTAATGGGTTCTTAAGTCTAAACTTAGGAAAATAAAAATATTAATGGGTATTAATATAAAACTGTGTGAGAATGTTCTAAATGACATGGATCAAGCCAAATCTAATCTTAGCCGTTGATTAGAGATTTAATCTCGGCTGTTGAAGACTCAACAGAAAAAGTAGAAGAGGAGGCTTGAGGGTCAGTTGGAGACACACCAAGTTGATCAGTCAATTCGATTTTTTGGAGCGGGGTTTGCTGAGAGAAATCGAATCAGTGATCTGTGTTGCAACGAGGGGCAGTGAGTGCATAGCAGAGAGGCAGAGATAATGTTGAAGGATCAGTGCTGAGGCAGAGGAGGCTACACATAGCCAACATGAGCCACGTAGAGGGCTAGAGTTATTGCATAGAGGCTACTAGGGCCTGCGTGAGTGGCGCAGAGGGCCAGAGAGCCTGTGCAGAGCATCAGAAGGCTGACATAGAGGGTTCTAGGCTGACACAAAGCCTCAGAGAGGCGTTGGAGAGTTTTTCGTGGAGCAGATTTGCCGAATATCTGCTTCCAAAGAGAGGTATTATTGCAAGATTGATTTCTCTGTGGGGTGACCTAGTTTGGCACCTAGTTGTACTCAAGAAAGCTGCTTAATAATAAAACCCTCAGAACTACTGCACCGGATTTCCCAAGTTGGGTTTTTCCGGGGATGATTGTCCAAAAATAACGGTGTCTCTTGTGTGTTTGTCTATTCTTTCAGTTGATGATCTGTAGATGGTTGAGTCTGCATTTGTGTTTATTTTCAGAATTTATATGGTTAAATAACTTGTTAAGAAATTAAACAAGTAGGTGAAATAAACGAGATAGTGCACGAAGAATTTCTAACGGGTTAGACTTAGAAATTCCAACAAGGAGTGCACATCCATCATGAAGAATAATGTTTGGGGTATAGTAATGAAATTGGAGGGAAAGTTAGTTGTGAGTTTTCAAGTGGGTCTACAAGATCAAACATGTAGTACATGGCAACGTTCAGAAGTTCATAGTGAGGTTCATGGTGAGAGGGTTTTCCTAGATTGATGGAGTGGACCATGATGAGACATTTGCTCCAACACCACGTACACTTCAATTAGAGCAGTCCCGTCTTTGTTTCATTTATGTCAATGAGGATTCATCAGATGGATGTACAGACATCTTTCCTTAATGGGATCATTGAGGAAGTGAACATTGAAGAACCTCAGGGCTTCGAGGTAAGTGAGGAGTCTCATGTTTGTTTTGTAGTGAACAGATTTAGTTCATGGTGCAGCCAGCATTGGTTAGTAGCAAAACATTTGCATGGGTATTTAGGGGGCACAATGGAGTATGGTCTAAGATGATATCTTGTAGTTGGTGAAGTGAAGTTTCAGGGATATTCAAATTCAAATTGGGGAGACAGTGCAACAGATAGAAAGAGCAGCTCAAAGTGTTGTTTTAGCTTGAGATCAGTGACGATATCTTGTTTCAGCAGGAATCAAACTTCCGTGCTACTTAGCTTAGCAAAAAAGGCAGAGATCACTTCATAGGAGATAGGATTTAGACAAGAGGAGTGAAGCGCCAGTATATTTCCACAGATTAACAGGTAGATGGTATTTTGATTAAGCCCATTGTAAAAGGGAAGTTTGAGGCATTCAAAGATTAGACTTGGATTTGTTCAGAATTCCTTACTATGAGTGACTGTTGAGAAATGTAGCTCAGATAGGAATTTCTACACAAGTTTAATGTGGACGTGAGAGAAGTAGTTCAAGATATTTCTATTTTTGCTGAGTAATTCTATGTTCAAAAAATAACTCTATTTTGTAATTAATTACAGAAAACTGTGAAAGTCTTACCTTTAGCTGTCAAGTCTAGACTCTAAAAGGGTGTATCTCATGCATGCATGGCTTAAACTAGTAGTAAACTCAAAAACAGATTAGGGTTTTGGTCTCAGATAAAAGTGACAGGTCAAGTAGAGGTTTTCAATACATATTTCTTGAGCAGTTGGGCAGGTTGAGTAGCGGAGAATGATAGAGAGAGTGAGGATTCAGGCATAGGTGAATCTGGGCAGCAGCAGTTCCATACAACCATATGGAATAGGTTTGTGCAGTTGCACAGACAGGTTTGTACGGTTATACAGACAGGCCATACAGGCTGCCCAACATGCCGTGCAAGAGCTTGATGGTTTTTCCAGCAGGCCGTGCCTCTGAAGAAAGCCATACAAATACAGTTCATGTTGATTTCGGTAACTGTGCAGTGCTGTGTATTTAGTGGGATGGCATGCTGACGTTTTCTTGTATTTTTTATTTTTATTTTTTTCAAGGGAATGAAAATTGATTTTGAAGGAGTATTTATTTTTGTATGTTTGAAATTGATTTTATGGTTCCACTATTTAATTTCAGCTGTTGTGTGATGGACGGTATGGTTTGAATTTAATTTCAGCATTAACTAAATTCAGCAATTTACCTTTTTAATTGAGATCATAAGAACATCAATCACCTAGTTTTAGAATTTTCAGTCTTGCTTGGAAACTACCCTTATTCATTGACTTCAGTGAAGCTTGTTCTCTTTGGTTTGGGCAAGTATCTTTTTCCAATTTTAGAATGATAAGTTAGGCATTAGTATTTACTTTATTGTGAATTTCTGAAGGCTTACATGAATGATATGCAAGCTGTTTTTCATTTCTGCATGGGTATCAAGTTCAAGAAAAACATTAGTCCTAGCTAGAGAGAACTTAAAGAGCTCCACATTGATTACTTTTGATTGATATTGGAATTCAAGGTCTACCAATAGGGAGAGCTATAAATCCCAGAGACTAAATGCAGTCAATTAGACTATTTTTTTGCAGTGGTTTTAAATGCAGACTAAATTCTCCTAAAAAAAGCTGTGGTGAGCTGGCTTGGAAAATATCAGAAAATTGAGGTCTGGAGAACATCATAAACATTCTGACGCTAATGAGTTTGAGTGTTTAAAGTGGTAGTGTTTTACAACAAATGAGCCTAGGCTTGAAATTTGTGAGCAACCTTTCAATATAATTACTTTCATTAAAACCCCAAAGTAGGGCTGGAAAACACGTACCTAGACCAACAAACTCGTGCTAAACCTGCCAGCCTAAAGCTCTAGATTTTAAGTGGATAGTTTCTAATATAATATATCATCATAAGTTTACATATGAAAGGGTGCAACTGCAATTCTCTTAAGCTGCAGTTGGGATGAATATGATTTGTATGGGAAACATTACATGGAACGCTGGAATGGGGAGGCTGGAATGGGGAGACAGACAGGAGGGATGTGTGGCATCACCCCCAAATTTTAGGGAAATTGAGGGAAGCTGTCAGTGTATGTATATATATTATATATATATATATATATATATATTTTATAAATTTGATTCAAATTCAAATTTAATAATGAAATACATTGATTCATACATCATAAGTGATTCAATGAAATAGGAATAGTAAAATATTGTATACATTGGTTTCAATTAAACATTCATCATTCTAGAATCTACATTGATATAAATTCATTATTCATTATTCTAGAATCTGATTAGTACTAAGCAAAATAGTACATACTAAAGTTTGAAGAGTGGAATAGTAAATTGAAATTAATCAAACTCAAAAATAGGAAATAATGTCGAGTCAAAGACTCGGTCTAAGGTCATCAGTATCTACACTCATGACTCAAAAGCTAAAACTGAAAATGAACAATGGACAATGAAGCAATGTTATTAGAACTGGATCGGTCTTTGAATTGGTTGACCCCAAAACTGGGAACTGGATAAAAACCAGAAAAAAGGTCGGTTGACCAAAAACTATATACACATTTAAATTTTGAAAAAAATACATAAATATTCATGTGCATCCATATGAACCCAAACCATTATACACAAATATGCAAAGTTTCTTCTCATATATAAAGCAAGGGTGCATATATCCAAAATAGCACTGAGTGAAATCCATCTTTGAACCAAAAATACATCAACAAAGATGCTCTATATGGCCTCCATGGTCCAAAAAAAATCTTGCTACAACAAATACCTACATATCATAAACATTGCCTTTATTGGAATCCTCATCACTAGCCTTTGTGGATGAGTAGCAAATTTTGATTATGTATTGAGACACTTACGACACATTTGAGACTATGTACTCATTGGATTAAGCATTAAAAGAAAAAAAGAAAAAAAAAGTTACGAGTGAAATTAATTAAAACTAAATTAATTAACTACTCAATTAAATTAAATTAATCTTATATACTTAGGATTAATTAACTAAAATAAAAATAAAAAAAACAATTAAAAATTATAAATTAATTAATTAAGCTAATTTATGAATTAAGGATATCAATTAAAATATTTTTAGATTCTTATGTTAAATAAAAATAAGAAAAATAAAATAAAAAACAATAAAAATAAAAAACAATAAAACTAACCTAATCTCTATTATACATGTAATTAAGTAATTGAGTAATAAATAAAAATAAAATTAACTTTAATAAAATAAAACTAGTTATAAAAATAATAAACTTTCATCACATTATATAAATAAACTTACAATTAATTGGAATAATTAAAGCAAAAATAATCTGAATTAAAATAATTAAACCAGAATTATTATAATAAATTGAAATAAAAATAAAAATAAAAGTAAAAAAGAATTCATATATAAGGGTTGGCTTCTTTATAAATCAATATCTAGGTTTATTTATACTATGGTCAAAGGATTCTTCTCCCAAGGAACTATCATTCATATTCTATCTTAGTCTTGATGATGGACCCTCTTTGGGGTTTGAAACATCGACACTTACGACACATTTAAGACTATGTACTCACTAGCCTTTGTGGATGAGTAGCAAATTTTGATATATAAAGCAAGGGTGCATATATCCAAAATAGCACTGAGTGCAATCCATCTTTGAACCAAAAATACATCAACAAAGATGCTCTATATGGCCTCCATGGTCCAAAAAAAATCTTGCTACAACAAATACCTACATATCATAAACATTGCCTTTATTGGAATCCTCATCACTAGCCTTTGTGGATGAGTAGCAAATTTTGATTATGTATTGAGACACTTACGACACATTTGAGACTATGTACTCATTGGATTAAGCATTAAAAGAAAAAAAAGAAAAAAAAGTTGAGTGAAATTAATTAAAACTAAATTAATTAACCACTCAATTAAATTTAAATTAATCTATATACTTAGGATTAATTAACTAAAATAAATAAAAAAAACAATTAAAATTATAAATTAATTAATTAAGCTAATTTATGAATTAAAGTATATCAATTAAAATAATTTTTAGATTCTTATTTTAAATAAAAATAAGAAAAATAAATAAAAACAATAAATTAAAAACAATAAAACTAACCTAATCTCTATTATACATGTAATTAAGTAATTGAGTAATAAATAAAAGTAAAAATTAACTTTAATAAAATAAAACTAGTTATAAAATAATAAACTTTCATCACATTATATAAATAACTTACAATTAATTGGAATAATTAAAGCAAAAATAATCTGAATTAAAATAATTAAACCAGAATTATTATAATAAATTGAAATAAAAATAAAAATAAAAGTAAAAAAGAATTCATATATAAGGGTTGGCTTCTTTATAAATCAATATCTAGGTTTATTTATACTATGGTCAAAGGATTCTTCTCCCAAGGAACTATCATTCATATTCTATCTTAGTCCTGATGATGGACCCTCTTTGGGGTTTGAAACATCGACAGAATAAACACAATACTGTGGATAATCCGGATCATGCTACTGCAAAAAACTACCATAGCAGCTTGAAATCTAACATATGTACTCATTTTTGGTGCACATATACATGGGATATAGCTTTCTATTCTTTAGCACATGTATATTTTTATTTCTAAATGAATGTTTCTTTTTTATTTACTTGGAAGATAAGCCTAATATTTTCAATACCATACTGTAAGCAATAAAATAAGATAGAAAAAGTTTAACATTTCAAATCAAGATTTTGTTTTAGTGATGAGTACATTTTTACTATGGTCATGACAAAGGAGTTCAACAATCAATGCCACCAACATCAAGGTACATAGAGGGCTTGGTGTTGTTGATTAAATGCCAGTTCCAAACCCTCCTATGTTAACCCCTCCAATCCTGAAAACTTGAAAACTGTTAAGTCTGCCGAATTTTGAGTTTGATTGAAAATTCTACTTTCTCCATATGAAATCCAACGAGGTTGGAACAAGTCTCAAACATCCTGAAACAATTAATACTAATGTTAAAATTTAAGGGAAATGATGAAAATGAAAGACTATCTTAATATTATTGTTTTTAGGCAAGATTCAAGTGGGATACCTAGACGTCCCCCTTTAAAGCGGAGATGCTCAAAAGCCCTTGTTTTTGAGGGGGGATGTTCACAATCATTCGTTTTGGGGAAACGTCCCCCCTTGTGTTTTTTCGAGTTTCCCCAAAAGGGGGACGTGGGGGAATGTTTCCTTAGGCGTTGCCTTTGTTGGAAATACTAAAAGGGGGGGGGGTGGATCAATATTTCTTTTACAATTGTTACTTTACCAGTTAAGATCACTTAGATAAAACACACAATGAACAATAAAAAGATAAATGATTTTATTAATAAGAAATTGGCGAGGACTCCAATTGTCTTTACAACGAATCACAAGGTCCAACTTGTACAACAATTTGTTCTAGGGCTCTAACCCTAAGGACACCAATCCCAAAACCAGATCAACTAAGAAAAATTGTAGGGCTCCAACCATTAGATGAAGACACCAATCTTCAATTTGCCAGGCCCCAAGCTGGTCTTTGCGAGGCTCCAACTTCTAGGGCTCCAACGCTATCTTTCACAAGGCTCCAACCTTGTTTTCATGAGGCACCAACCTCTCGGGCACCGACCCTTTCAATCTGCTTCAAGCTCTTCAAGATAGTTACAAATAGTTCTTCAAGGCTTCTTGTGTCTTCTGTAACAAGCCCTGACAATATCTTCTTCAACAATGCCTTCAAACTAATCTTCAAACCACTTTGTCCATTAATGACAACTTTAACAAAAAGTTGTCTCCACAACTCTTCATAATATCGAAATAGTTTTCTCTAAGTTTAGTCCATGAGGGCTTCAATTATTTACAAGGTCTCCACTAATGCCTCCTAGTCGGCTTCTCAAGGGTCTTCAACAATGTTTTGCCTCAACAAGACCGATCTTCAATATGGTAACAAGTTCAAGTGTTCACAAGTCTCCATGAGTCAACAGATCTTGTCTTCAAGGTTTCTTCTTTGGGATCTCCAATTGGTTGCTCAACAAGGTTTGCTTCAAACAAGTCTTCAAATGCTTCAAATGATTTCCAATTTAGGTCTGTATTGTGAAAATTTGGAGACCCAAATCCCTATTGCGGAAAATTGATATTACTTCTCCTACTTGTTAATCCATGCAATTTATTTACTGTGTTACACTGTGAATGTCGAAGTAAATACAACTGCAATCTTCACTAACTAAATTATATGCAGAAACAAGAATTGAGCAAGAAGAAATAACGCACACACAAGGAACACCGTTGTTTTTGGACAAATGTCCCCGAAAAAACCCAATGCGGTAAAATTGGTGCAACAGCCAAGGGTTTGTATTATTATGTAGTTCTTTCTGAATACAATCTTTGGATACCTTACTGGCTATTCGATATAGAGAATATGACTGGTAGATAAATTAGTGAGAAACACCTCACTCTATCACTGGAGATTCAATATTGATCCAGGCTTTGGATGGAAAGCCCTACATTGCCTCTGCGTCAGCCTATGCAGTTGAGTGTCACAACTACTAGGCTTTGCGTCACCCTTCTTGCTGGTCGATTTGCCTTAGTAACTTCGACTTTCTACCCTTCCGGTCTCACATCACGACTTTTGGCTCTAGAACTCAACTATCCAACAAATTTCGAATCTCCTTTCAGGCTCTACGCTGCCCAGCGTGGCTCTGCGCTGCCTCTTTTGGATCTTTCTCTGCCTACTCTACAATGTATCCTCAGATCAGGAAACTCTCCAACCGGAAAACTATCCTTGCTCCTCACTGCAAGAAATCTCCTTGATGACCTCTTTGGAAACTGCTGCGCTACTCCCTTGAGAAAATCGATCTCTGATCTCTCACTCGATACCTTTTCCAAATGCCTATTGAAGTCCTTATAATCCTCTAGTTGAGTAATCAACAACCCAGATTAGATCCTAATCAACGGCTCAGATCATTTGGGCTCGATCTCCGTCTTCTTCTAGAAGTTTCACCCTCAGTTTGATTAATACCCTTTAATTATTTTAATTTCTTAAGTTTAGACTTAGGCACCCATTAAAAATAATTAATTATTTTAATAAAATTGTCTTCGAGTAGAATTTCCCAAAACGATTTCTGGGTATTGTAGAATGCACAAGTCTTAGCCTCCATGCAAATTTTGAGGCTAAGAGCACATCTGATGCTACCAGAAATCAACACTCTCTCTTAGCGAGGAATATGCTCTAGTAATGCAACATGTTGAAGCATCACCCTTCTCTATAACATCTCCCTCTGCGCTGTTGATGTCTGACATTGTTGCCCACCAACTACTGTGCAAATGCTGCATCTGTATTGCTGCTGACCTTGCCACTGCCAACACTGCGTCTGTATTGCAATGCTCATATGTTTTGCATCGATGCTGCTGTTGGCACTGCCACTGCCAATACTGCATCTGCGCTACAACCTTCTCCAACTGTTGCTGCTACTGCACCAACAACGAAAAAACATCCAAAATTACTGAACAGGTGTTCAGCATGATGTATATGTTGCTGGAGTTGTAACTGTTGCTAGTCTCTGCATTGACCCTTTGAAGCTTCTATGTTGCTACTGACTCTGCACTGTGCCAATTGCACTACTGCCAACTGTTCTCTGCGCTACTCAGTCTCTGGCGCTCCTATCCACTGCAACTGTCACTCCGACACTCCTCTGCATCAACTGATCCCTGTCCATCCTGCTACTTCTGATTTGGGCTCCCGTAGCAAGGTATTGATCCGAGAGGTGGACTCCTCAAGGATCTTGCGCATCTGCATTTCTTTCAAACTACAGTACTAGATCACCCTGCCTCTTCCTTGGAGGTAACTGGGCAATCATGGCAAACTCTTCCTCCTTGATCTTTGTGGATGCAGGGTTCAGATCATGCTTCTCGTCCTTGTCGTTCTTCTTGAGAGGACACTGTGTAGGGTAGTGACCAAATTCACCACACCGGAGGTACTTGATCTTCGAGATGTCCTCCTTCTCTGCTGCTCCTGCTGCCCCTTGGATGCAAGGGCTACATTGTCTTCCTCTTCCTTGGGCCTCGTCCCACTGCTGTCGTTGCTATCAAGTTTGCACTTGACTAAGTCTCTCCTCATCTCTTCTTGTTGAAGAGCGGCCCACATTCCTTCCCAATCCGACAATCTTTCTCTGCGCAGGATACTCTGGGCAACGACATGCCATTCTTCTGAGGCAAACACTTGCCATTCTTATGAGACTGAATTCAGGGCTAGCCTTACCATCTCAGTAGGCTGAGGTGTTGACCCCACAACTGCCAACGAGTCTCGGATTTCCTGAAGCTTCATTAGGAAAGGATCAATGCATTCCCCGTTTTGCATTTGCGGTGATCTCATCTTCTGCTCCAAGTGTGAAAATTCCTGGATCTAACAATCTCAGGATTCCTACTGCAACCGACTGAATCTACTTCACTTAGATTGTAAATTACATTACAAACTTATTTCAAATTTCTTCTTAAAACATTGAAGTATTTTTTTTTTGTTTTTTGTTTAATTTAACAAGGTCGGGTAGTTGATATATTACCAAACGCTGTGTTGGAGGAAGCTCCTATTACAATCGACTATAGCATGATAGTAAACTGAACAATGAGATGGGAGCGCAGTCTCTTCTCCTATGCTTGAGTTCAAAATTTCATGTATTTTTATGACTATTCTTGAATACTGCCTGACAAACTGACCTACTAGGAAAGTAAATTTACAAATCTTAGATTCACTGTAACTTCTTCAAGGTTTGTAGACTGATTTTTCCTGAGTTGGCTGGTTCTTCTTGTCGTAATTGACCGAGTTCTCTCCTTCATTGCTCATTGCATTATTTTTGTAGTATGCTACTGCTTCTTTTGAGATCCTTGTTTGTAGTATGCCATTACTTCCTCTGAGATCCTTGTGATGCTTACTGTTCCTTTCTCTGCTGTGCTTCCTAAATCTTATTTTGCTTGAGCTACTGTTTCCTTCACTGTCGTTGTCCACGCTTCTTTTGTTCTGCGCTTTCCTGACTGCTATTCTGAATGTGACATAATAGAACTAAGGGCGACTTTTGCTTAATGCCTTCCGCGGGAGCGCTGCTCCTTCGTATTCTCCAATCTTCGATCTGCGCTTCATCGACCATCGGAGTATTGGCCCATCGCAAATCGGCACATCCATTCCCTGCCAGCTCTCAGTTCTGACTGTCCAAACTTCATTGCATTTCCCTATGCCGCTCTGATCTCTGCCGTCCACTACTCCATTGGATCTAACTCTCCGCCATTGATTTGATTTTAGATCCGACGGTAGTGACTTCACTCGGTCAACAAAATGTTCGGCGTTCCTCCATCGCTGATCATCACGACTGGATCCAACGGTTGACAATGATTTCGGGTGGACCACTTGCATAGTGGTTACCTGCCCGAAAAGCTGTTTTTTCTTCTCTCCTCCGCTGCTACGTGTCGAGTAGTTAATGGAATCAAGTGCCCAACCCGATTTACCACTTACTACTTTTTGCTCGCTTGAAATACCATTTCCTGTATGAAAACTACCTTTTCGCTGGCTATCTTCCGCGTGCGTTCCCCATGCGATGATCGTTAGATTTGTCGATCTATCGATCGGACGGCTCTCGCTCCTCTTTAACAATCCGTCGATGTGATATGAATACTCCTCTCCAAGCCATTGATCTGATTTTAGATCCAATGGTAGTGACTTCAACCGGTCAACAAAATGATCGACGATCCTCCACCATTGATCATCACCACTGGATCCAACAACTGATAGTAATTTCGGGTGGACCACTTGCATGATGGTTAAGCGCTCGAAAAGCCGTTTTTTCCTCTCTCCTCCGCTGCTACGTGTCAAGTAGTTAATGGAATCGGGTGCGCAACCCGAATTACCACTTACTACTTTTTGCTCGCTTGAAATACCATTTCCTGAAGGAAAACCACCTTTTCGCTGGCTATTTTCCGCGTGCCTTCCCCTTGCGATGACCGTTAGATCTATCGATCGGACGACTCTCGTTCCCAAACTCCGCTCCATGCGAATTAATTCGCAGAGAGGCAAGGAAGGTAATAGATTTGCGAGAAGGGCTTGGAGAGGGCGACAACCCTGATCGCTGATCTGGGGAGCAAAGAAACGCTAAGTAAGCACAAATTTGCATGAAACGCTTGCTTGAAATTTTCGATTTCCTTCTGCTTTTATAGCATTTTGAGCACTCCAGTGACTTCCTCTAATGGGATGGTCTGCAGCATGATTTTCGTGACCAAGATTGTGATCTTGCTTCCTTCCTATACTCATGCGAATTTCTAAACTACTGAGTTGTTTCCATTGCGTTCTTGTGCCTTTTTACCTTTGTCTGCAATGGAGTGTCCCTTGATGATTTTTGACTATTGATTTATTTTTTGTTTCTTTTATCATTGTGCTTTGTTCCGTATTTTTGATGATCCTCATACTTATGATCTTTTGCTGATTATTATGGGACTGAGTTGTGATATTCCTCCTGATTTTCACGAATATTCCCTTCAATTTTTTCTACTGCTTGATTTGCAAAATAATCCGCTTGTTGATTATGTGTTCTCAAGACATGTTTGAAGATTACATCGCTAGATTCTTCAAGGTTCTTCTTGATTCCTCTGAGTATTCTGTTCATGAACACATTACTTGGGCTTTTATTTCGTGCCATTGTCTCTATTTTTTTTTTCAATTCTATGCCGTGGTTCACAGACACCCTGGTTAATGGGTCGCGCTATGTCCATGGAAATATCTGGGTTGATCGACCTAGCCCCGCGGCCCACTAGCAAGGCCTGACCCCAAGGGCTTCGGGGAGATTGGACCCTGTGACCTCCTGATGGCGAGGCACTGATTTTGATCAACTGAGCTAACCCTTGGGGCTATGCCATTGCCTTTATTATTATGGCTAAATCTCCTATTATTATAGGATTTTGTATTTCACTTCTTTTTTTTTATCATTCTTGATCCCATCAACAGGCTGTATGCTTCAGCCTTATTATTTGAGATTTGTCC
Source organism: Pinus taeda (assembly GCA_000404065.3). Classification (NCBI taxonomy): domain Eukaryota; kingdom Viridiplantae; phylum Streptophyta; class Pinopsida; order Pinales; family Pinaceae; genus Pinus; species Pinus taeda. Next base: position 135,735 of record APFE030519274.1, read on the forward strand.
AAGTCCCCATTCATATGTGACAATTTCTCTCCCATTAGGATCAAGGATTAATCTGCTTGCCCCTACCTTTCCTGGATTATGCTTTGAGGCTCCATCAAAGTAGAGGCAGTATCTGTTCTGATTTTTTTTTCCATATTTCTAGTTCCTCTTCACTCATTCTTATTTTCCAAATATTTCCTGAGTTTGCTTTCCTCTGTCCTTTTTGTCCATTGTTATTTATTATGGCTTTGCTGAGCCAATCTTGCTCTTCTTGTTGTAGAATGTTGTGATCTCTTGGTGCTGTTCCTTTAACGTTGAGGATTTTAGAAGTTAATCCCCACGTTTTTGATAGAGTTTTCCCTATTCTTGGAGTTTGGTTTTTGAAGATGCACTTATTTCTTGTCAACCAAATTTGCCAGCAGAGTACTGTTGGGATGCATTTCCATATTCTTTGAATTGTAACTTTCTTCTTTGTTGTATATGGATAGGCCTTCTCTACTGTTTGTAGAAAATTTGGCAACAACTTTTCAAAATTTATTCTTATTTCCAAGGTGCTTATAAGTTGTTGCCAACATTCTTTGGCAAAAATGCATTCTTGAAATAAATGTTGAATGTTTCTTCAGTCTGTTGGCATAATGGATATCTTGATGGGCCTTGGAAACCGTTTTTTTTTAAAGTTTTCACTGCTTAATACCTTCCCTTTTAAAAGAGTCCAGATGAACATTTTGATCTTAGGCAAGCTTTCAGATTTCCAGGCTATTTTCCATGGGTCCCAATCTTGTTGGTTTGGTTGTTCTTGTAGGATTTTGTATCCCGCCTTGACTGTGTAATGCCCACCACTAGGATCCCAGAGGTATCCATCTTCTTCATCATCGTTGATTGGTGTTGCCCCTTTTAGGAGTTGCCTGATTTTGCTCCATTGCCCTTCCAGATTTGTAGGTATTGTTTAGAGTTTCCAATCTTGCCAATCCTTTTGGTTCCATAGAGAAATTGAGAATAGAGTGCTAATACCTTTTCCTTTCATATACTCTTGGAAGCCTTCTATTTCTAGATGAGTCTTCAGTGGTTCTTTTCCCATGATTCTATCCTCCCATATCGATATTTTTTTCCATTGCCTGGGGTTTTAGAGATGTAGCTACTCATTAGAGGAATTGTTTTTTTTACTAGCTTCCAAGCTTGAGTACATTGTCTTGTTGGGGTATTTCCATTGAGCAATCTTTCCCTTGAACCATCCAGGTATTTTGAGATGAGAGTTTTTTTCCACCAACTCTCTTTTCCCGTTGTCAATCTCCATACTATCTTCCTTCCTAGGGCTTTGTTCATGAGCCCAGGTATCCGAATAGAAAGGCCTCCTTGTTCGTATGGTAGCACTACTTACTCCCACCTCACCAGGTTGAATTTTTGTTTTCTTGTTCCCCCCCGCCATAGAAAACTTCTTAAGATTAACTCCATTTGTTTGTGTGCACTTGCTGGGGCCATGATTATTGCATATTGGTAGATAGGTAGTGCTGGAAGGAGTACTTTGATTAAAATAACCCTTCTTGCCATATTTAACCACATCATACCCCAGGTCTGAATTTTGTTTTTCATTTTTTCAATATGCTTAGTCCATATTTCTGCCTTCATGTTCTCTTTTGAGATTGGAAGTCCTAGGTAAAAGAAATGGGTCCATTTTTCCTGTACTGGGATTTCTAATATTTGTGAAATCCTTTGCATGATTCTTGGGGGGGTGTTCCATCCACATATTCTACATTTTGTGTTATTCAGAAGCCCACCTGAAACCTGTAAAAAATCATCTGAAATTTTTTTGAACCTTCTTGCTATTATTGTTGATGCCCCTCCCAGCAGCAGGGTGTCATCCGCAAAAAGTGAGTGGTTGATTGTTTTTACTCTTTTTGCTATTTTGAGCCTTGTAATGTTTCTTTCTTTTCTTTGTTTTTCCAAAGCTCTGCTTAGAGTTTCAACCATTATAATATATAGGAAGGGTGAGAGAGGGAATCCTTGCCTGAGTCCTTTTGTGCTTTGAAAAATTTCACTTTTCGTTCCATTTATGAGGGGGGCAATCCAAGGGGTGGAGATGCATGCCTGGATGACTTCTATTATTTCTCTTGAGAAACCCAGTTTCTGAAGAACAACCATGAGATATGGATGGCTGACCTTGTCAAATGCATTTGCCATATCTAATTTAATTATTATGCCTTTTCCTTGCCTTAGCGTAGTAGAGTGTATAGCTTCCTGTACAATAATTACATTATCTATGATTTGCCTGTTGGACATAAATCCTCCTTGATTTTCAGATATGATTATTGGTAGCACTTCCTTTATTCTATTTGCAATTATTTTTGTTATTATCTTATAAGAGGAATTGCATAGAGATATAGGGCGATACCCGTTGAAGGTGGAGGGATTTGACTCCTTTGGGACTAGAGCAAGATAGGAGGATTTTGTGTTGCTTCCTATTTTTTTTTTGAAAACATTCTTTACCATTCTTAAGAAATCTTTTTTGATTGTATACAAATGAGATTTGAAGAATGCTATTGTAAATCCGTCGGGCCCTGGGGCTTTATCCAGATGCAGGCTCCATATAGCCGCCACTACCTCTTCTTCTGTGATTTCTTTACACATTTTTGCGTTTTGATCTCTTTTTTTTTGTGTGCTGAAGGAAATCTTCATATTCAACCATTTCTTCTTTTGCTGACAGTAAATTTTTAAAGTGCTTGTGGGTTGCATTTTTTAATTCCTTTGCACCTTTTACCTCTTGATTTTCCACTTGGATTTGTTTCTATTTGATTTCTTACTCTTCTAATCTTCATTGAGTTATGGGAAAAATATGTATTTTTATCACCTGCCTTGAGCAACAGGGTTTTGGATTTCAGTTTAACCTCTTTTTTTTTTTCCTGATTTCCCTGTATATTTCCCAAAAGATTTCCTTTTCTCTTAGATACTTTTGCTTGCCTTCTTCTCTGCCTTTTTTTTCAATTTGCATGTTGTCCATTCTCTGCTGTAATTCTTTTGTTTTTTTTGTTTTTAATTTCATTTGCTCTTGCCCATTCCTTTAACTTTATTCTTGCATTTTTTAATTTTGTCTCCCAAATATATTGTGGTGATCCTAATACTCTTGGCTCCCATGCTTCCTTAATTAATTCATTGATTTCTATATTGCTGTCCCAGGTTGAGTTGTATCTAAATGGGAGCGGTCCTTGATTTTCCATTTTGCCCATGACTATTGCCACCAGTTTATGGTCGGATGCTGTGGTGTGGAGGATTTTTGTTTTAATGGCATTATATGCTGCTACTATGTTTTCTTGTATCAGGATTCTATCCAACCTTTCTTTTATGTTGCTTTTGTCCACTCTTTTGTTGCTCCAGGTGTATTTCCTGTTGCTTGGGGGGATGTCTAAAAAATTGTGATGTTCCATTATTTCTTCTAGTGTATCCCTGGATGGGTCTGTGTGATATATGCCCCCAAACTTTTCTTCTATTCTTCTTACCAAATTTAAGTCTCCTCTTAGAACTATTTTTCCTATTTGCGTTTCTTTTAGTGCTTCTTTTATGGTGGCCCAACATTGCTCTTTTTCCTTGTAGTGGTTTGAAGCATATATATTGATGACACTATACTCCTCTTTTGTATTGATTTGCATTAGATCCGTCTGTATTTAGTGCTGATCTTTTTTATGGTGTATTAATTCCCATATTCCTTTCTTCCATATTGTGTAGATACCTCTTGATGCTCCTATTGCTTGTATTGCTTCACCTTCATAATTTCTGATTTTTTTTGATATTTTCAGTTTCTTGGCTATTTGTTTTTATCTCTTGAATCATAAGGATGTCTGGGTTTTCTTTTGCCAGAATGTCTCTTGTGGCATTTTCTTTAACGAATGATCCCAATCCTCGGCAATTCCAGGAGACCACTATCATTATTTGCTTGTTGGGTGGTGCATGGCTCCTTTCCCTCTTTGCTGGCTTTTTTCGTTGTTTCCTGTGTTCCTTCCTAAGAAGGTTTCCATAGGTTGCTGTGTTCCTAATGCCATTTCCTTTGCTGTCGCTTCATTCCTCAGCTCTTTGTTTGTCTTTCTTCCTGTTTTTTTTCTACATTTGGGAGAGCTTCCTTTGATTGCTTTCTAGTTAGGATTCTGTCTACTGAGGGAGGGGGTGAGATTTGGGTGGTTGGGGCTAGAGGGGATAGGGGAGGGAGGGAAGGAGTGTGGTGAGGGGATTTGGATCTGGGTCCAGGGGATGGGGGGACAGAGGGATCCAATGGCTCAAAAGGGTTGAGGCTAGCAAGAAAATTGTTGTTAGCTTTTGGTGATAGAGGATAGAGATCATAGGATATGGAGGGTTTCGTAGAAGAAAGATTTGGTTGTTTATGGACTGCCTTCTTTCTTTTGGCCTGTTCCCAGTTGTTTTCCGGTTCTTCAATCTTTTCGTTTTCATTATCTTTTATTTTTTTACATCCATTAGTAAAATGACCATATTCATGACATACCTTGCATTTGAAGGGGATTTGTTCATAGTCTAGCTATTGTATATGCGTCCACTGATCCACTTTGATTTTGATGGCTTCTGGAAGCCCTTTTCCTAGATCCACCTCTACACAGATTCTGACACATGCATGCATGTTTTCCTTTGGCTCACACCTGTCTATGTATTTCCCAACTGCATTTCCTATGGCTTTCACTGAATCATCTCCCCAACAGTGGAGGGGAAGTTGCGGCAATCTGACCCAAATGGGGACGACATTGGGTATATCCATTTCTGGGTCGAAATCCGGCGTCCATCTGTTTAGATACAAACCCCTTGTATCCATAAAGTAAGGGACATTCCTAAATATTAGATCTCAATCCTCCTTGGTTTCAAAATGAAAGGTGTAGTATCCTCTTCCACAAAACCTGATTGAGATTTTTCCATTTATTGTTGCAGATCAGTTCCTTTCTACCCATTTTTGGACCGTTTTGGGCGATGGCCATAACCCTGTAAACTGCCCAACTAATCCACGTTCCGCCAGGGAGAGTGCTACTTTACGAGGAAGAGTTGGAGGGAGTGATATTTCTAGGATGTCTTCCAATCTTTTAACAAACTTGGTGACTGATGATTGGTTCTTTGTTGGACCCATTGCAAAAATGAGAGAAGCGAAAGCTTTTGCTGTTCCTTCATTTCATCGCTGGATATTTGAGGGAGGCTCTTCGTCCTCTGATTATTCCATGTTGATTGTTCGTCAGCAACAGGAGGCCACTGAGGGCAGCTGCGTGCTGCTGCGATTAGCGCTGCTGCAAACCCTAAAGCCCAATTTTTTTCAGTGCACCAACTAAATGTTAGTCCTTTATTAGTTCCAAAAATAATTTAGAACTAATTTAATTGAACTTAACTCAGTAAACTGAGTGATCTAATTTCCAACTCGAAACATTGAAGTAAATTACTGAAGCATCCTACACCAAATTAAATATGATTCTGAAACATAGAAACTGAGCAACGAAATACAAGTACATAGGACACCGTTATTTTTGGACAAATGTCCCTGGAAAACCCAACTTGGGAAAACCGGTGTAATAGTGAGGGTTTTATTT
>APFE030519274.1:143404-154800 GCA_000404065.3 Pinus taeda
GTGCTACAATTTAGGAAACTGAAAAGACTGAAAGAGGCAGTTGTGGGGGTCCAAATGGGATAGGTGGGTGGCCACCAGCATCCACCTGGATCACGTAGCAAGGTTTTGATCCAAGAGGTGGGCTCCTGAAGGATCCTGCCCATTTGTAGCTCTATCAAACTACAGTTCTAAATCAACCTAGCTCCCACTTGGAGGTATCTTGGCTGTAATGGTGAACTCGTCCTCCTGTTCGATGTTTGCGGTGCAACCTTAGGATCGTGCTTCTCATCCTTGTCTTTTTTCTTCAAAGGGCACTAGGATGCATAGTGGCGCGTCTCGCCACATTTGAAACACTTCACCTTGGAGACGTCCTTCTTTCGTCTTTGTTGCCCTTGTTGCCCCTTCGATGCAAGGGTTGCATTATCCTCCTCCTCTACTTTGGGCTTCGACCTACTGTTGCTATTTCTCCCGCCAAGGTTGACATTGACCAGGTCTCTCCTCGGCTCTTCTTGTTTAAGAGCTACTCACATCTCATCCCAATTTGGCAATGCTGCTCTACCCAGGATACTCTGGACGAAGACTTGCCACTCATCTGAGACAAAATTTATGGCCAGTCTCACTAACTTCGAATCCTAAGGTGTATGCCTTGCAACCAACAACTCATCACGGGTCTCCTTCAGCATCGTGAGGAATGGATCCGCACGTTATCCCTTTTGCATCTGTGCAAATCTCAACTTCTGTTCCAAGTACATCTTCCGTTGCTCAGAATATCCCTGATACAATGTGGCCAAAGCATCCCACATCTCTTGAGCAGTTGCTATGCTAACAATGTGGCACACCACGTGATCCTTGAATCCATCTAGGATCATACTCTTGGCCTTTGCCATTTCAGCTCTGTACTTGTTCAACGGATCTGCATATGTAGGGACAACTGCCACACTATCAACATATGTCTTGAGGGCATGCTCATATAGAAGGAAGGATATTCTAGCCTTCCAGATGACGTAGTTTGAAGCTCCGTCCAACCTGTCCTGATCCCTCAAGCCACTGGTTGCCATATCCTCCGAAAACTATCGAACAACTCCCTTTGTCTCCTTACTGCGTAGCTTCTAGGTTGGCTTACGCAATCCTTGATGGAGTTGGTAAGTCTGTTGCTCCTCTGCTGCTCAGCAAATGAGAAATACCGATTTCCTCGGCGAAAAATCACTCAGGAAGTATTCCTTCACTATGCGATCTGCTTCCTGCACTCGCGTTCCTGCACTTGCGAGTTCCTGCACTGACGTGTTCATGCAACTGCGTGTTCCTGCACTTGCGCGTTCTTGTACTTGCACGTTCCTGCACTCGCGAGTTCCTATACTCGCACGTTCCTGCACTCGCGAGTTCCCGCGCTTGCGTGTTTCTGCACTTGCGTGTTCCTATACTTGCGAGTTCTTACACTAGGAATAACTCAACCTCTTGCTACTGCCTCTCCAGATCTGGATATCTTCCTCCTAATCACTGTCCCTGCCCCTCTAATGCAAAAGATCTCTTTGATCGGAATTTCCTCTTGAGAACTTCTCACTTCATAAATTCGATCTCTTGCTCTCTTGGTGTATTTTCCAAATGACCCTCAAGCCTCTTCTTATGTCTTCTTGTTGGACAACCACCGACCTAGATTAACTCCGAATCAAAGGCTCAGATCATTTTGACTGATCTTCGTCTTTATCTAGAAGATTTACCCACAATTAGATTAATACCCATTAATATTTTAATTTCCCTAAGTTTAGACTTAGGAACTCCATTAAAATTATTAATTATTTTAATATAATCGTCTCTAGGTGGAATTTCCGAAAACAGTTTTTGGGTTCTTTGGAATGCATGTGCCCAAGCCTCCCTGCAAATTTTGAGGCTTAGAGCACATCCGATGCTACCCCAAATCAACACGAAGTACATCTTCTGCTGCTTGGAAGATCCTTCTTATACCGTAGCCAATGCTTCCCACATTTGTCGGGCAATATCCTTGCTGGTAATGTGACATACTATGTGATCTTTCACTCTGTCAAGGATCAATCGTTTGGCCTTCGCCATTTCAGCCTTGTACTTCTTGTGTGGATCTAGATCCGCGGGTACAACTACCACATTATCGACATAGGTTTTGACTCTTGAGATTGTTCTCATCCAGAAGACATGAGATCCTTGCCTTCCAGATTGCATAGTTGGATGCACCTTCCAACCATTTCTGATCTCTTAACCCACTAGCTGCCTTCTTGGCCAATGAACTGTAGAACTTCCACCTCTCTCCTTTGCGTAGCACTAGGCTAGCCTACGCACTCCCTGCTGGAGTTAGTAGATTTGCTCCTCTCTGTTGCTGCTCAGGAATAGAGAAATTGAATGCCATGGCTAGGAATTTTTTGAGGAAGAAATTCCCTCAACACTGTCTCCTTCCTTCTGACGCTTTTTGTCCTAGCAACTGCTGCAGAAAACTGCGTCTCACCAGAGAAACTGCTCTGCGCTGCTCCCTCTGACACTGAAAAACTTCGATTTGGAAATCTCTCTCTGTCGACTCACTTAGAGAGAGATTTTCCCATGAAAATTTTGCCCTCCTAGCCTGGATTGCGCAATTCCTCCGGGGATTCGAGTTGCTGCCTATGCAGCACTTCAACTTCTCTCCCTCTCTTCAGCGCTGGGCTCTTTCGGCTCTGCTCTCTTGCTTAACCTGCAACTCTGGTGCCATGTGAAAATTTGGAGACCCAAATCCCTACTGCAGCAAACTGATATTACTTCTACTTGTTAATTCATGCAAGTTATTTACTGTCTTACACTGTAAATATTGAAGTAAATACGACTGTAGCCTTCATTAATTAAATTATATGCGGAAACAAGAACTGAGCAAGAAGAAATAACACACACACAAGTGGCACCGTTGTTTTTTGACAAATGTTGCTGGAAAAACCCTTATATATAACTTTTGAAAATGTTAAAAAAAGGGTGTGACCATTTAATATCCTTTCAAAGATAAAAATAAATAGATTTATTAAGGATGGCACAGAATCTTGGAGGGCGAAAAAAATGGTGTGGTTAAAGAAGTATCGGCTAATACAGATTTCTAGGCAGGGGCGTATGGACAAGTAATGTATGATGAGTCAATGCTACCGGCAGCATGATAGTGGTCACTGTACATCTCAATCTTCTATGGAGGATGTATAATGCAGAGGTAGCGGCTGGTATGGACAAGCTCAACAAAAATAATGATGGCTGTGCACAGCTGTAAGATTGGCAGTAATGGTACGGAAGCGGTGGATAAAGATGGTGTGGACTGGATGTAATGGAAAAGGACACAGATTGGTGTGCATGCTACAGTGACAGCAACGCAGTATGAATGTATGATGACAGCAGCAGAGAGCACTTAACAGCAGCACAGTGTACTGACAGATCAAATAGATGACTGTGTACAGAATCAACAGCAGTAATGGACAGTCAAGGATGCTAATTGTACGGGATTAAATAGGCCGAGTTGGCATTGATGCCAATGTAACAACAGTCCCTGTTGTATATGTGTAAAGAGAATTGTATAATAAAAATATTTATTAATTGATAGAAGGGATAAGAATGATGATACAATAAACCCCTGTGACGTTTACTTATACCATTGACTGGTCATGAGGTGAAAGGGTATGTGTCCCTTGACTTTTTAATTAATTAATTAATTATTATTTGTACTTATAATTATGTTTATAACAAACATGCCCTTATGGAACATTGGTTATTGGTAGCCCTATGTCTCCCTTCTTTATTGTGAGTTTTTTTCCTTCTTTTTAAAATATTAAATGGTATTAATCATTGTTTTTTGTGCAGGAAACTAGTTATAAACTTATATGTAATTACTCATGTTTTTAGTGAATTCTGATATATATATATAGAAAGGATTGTCCAGAATGGCTAGAGCACTATATATATAAAGGTGTCTAGCCATTCTAGACAATCCTTGTCCATGTCTCCACTGTTCTTTTGTTCTGAAACATTTGCAACATAGTTGAGAATATGCTTTTCCCAGATGATGTGTCATATTTTCAATAGCAATTATTCAGCTTCAAATCAGATTTTCATGTACTTCAAAAGAAGTGAAATTTTATGGGGCACTAGAAACTATCTAATAATCAACTTTTTAAACGTTATGCTGAGCCAGTAGCATGGGAAGTTTAGCAATTTTTTGAAAAAGTAGTTTAAAGTTGACTTATCATTGCCTTATTGGATGATTTTCATGCTTGTAGCAACTGGAATCTCAGTATTATTTTGCCTTAATGTCTCAAATGTCAATGGAAATTCTTCTGTTTTGACATTCTTTTTACTACCCTGAAGAAAATGGACAATAGAATTTGATAACCAGAATTGTGCTTTGCGTCCTAAACTACAAACATATCTAATGATGTTTTCCGTGCAGAGAGGATGGTGCAGCAGAGGTGCAGCTTGGACAAACTCATGTCATGGGCATTGTGACAGCACAAGTTACACAGCCTTATCGAGATCGGCCCAATGAAGGAACACTTTCAATATTTACTGAGTTTTCACCAATGGCTGATCCTAAATTTGAGTCTGGGCGTCCTGGGGAATTCGCTGTTGAACTAGGACGTATAGTTGACCGTGGACTAAGGTTACCATCCACCTTATTTATATTTATTTCTCTTATCAAAATATTCTGCTTCTGTGCAGTTGGGGGCAAGATCACTTGATGTTACTATGTTAGGCCTTTGACCAGTGTCTGAAGAAAATATTAGGTCCAATATATTATTTCTGTTTGCATCTATAGGCTAAAACTTCTAACTATTGGCCAAATTGCATGTTCTTTGTTCATCATATATACATGTCGCAACATGATATTCAATGTTCGTTATATAGATTTTTATCTTTATTCGGTTTCAAGTGTCTTGACTAATAACCTGAAATAAAATATAAGTAGCATTTAATTTATTCCGTAAATCTGGGGCTTTTAGCTTGGAAAGCTAGATTGTTGTTCATTAGGAGATGCTGCATATTCTACTGTGTTGATGTTAATTTCTTTCGGCAGCTCTTGTGATAAATTGAATGTCATGTAGCTCTATGTTACTTGTTAGGGTTAACATTCTTACAGCTGTGTATAATATATTAGTGAATTGAAAGCAGACATTTTATAAGTGATATATGTGTTAAACTGCAGGGAAAGCAGGGCAGTAGATACTGAGTCACTTTGTATTCTATCAGGAAAAGCAGTATGGGCACTGCGAGTTGACCTTAATATCTTAGATAATGGAGGGTATGAATTTCCGTTGAGAAAATTTATGGACAGGAAGTGATCTACATAAGTTGTTTGAACTCTTTGTTTTTTAACAGAATTTCTTCACTTTTTTGATAATCTGTATTATTCCAGGAATATGGTTGATGCAGCCAGTATTGCTGCTTTAGCTGCGTTGATGTCATTTCGTCGGCCTGAATGTAGTGTGGGTGGTCCAGATGGTCAGGAAATCACTATTCATCCACCAGAGGTTGGCTTACTATATATCAACCCTTTTGTCATGGCTTGAGGTGTCATTACCTTTCATGGGTTAATTTTCTTAGCGTTATGATTTAAGTTTCCACTTCATGAATAAAAAAACACAATATGTTTGGCAGATACGAGAACCTTTACCTCTAATCATTCATCATCTTCCTATTGCTGTGACATTTGCTTTCTTTGGCAAAGGAGACATGGTGGTATGTAGATGGTCCTGTACATTCGTTTCCTTACAATCTATTTTCTAATTGATTAGTATATATACATATACAGTGCCTGTTTGCATGAATCCAAGTCTGGCTTTGACTTGTTAGTTGGTTTCTGGTTTCTTTGCTGAGATTTTGGAATTACAAAAAGGTTTTCATTATTTAGTAGTACATATACAATGCCTTGTTGCATGAAGCTAAATTTGGCTGACTTGTACTTGCTTTTAGTTCCCGAGCTAAGATTTTTCAGTAATGAGCAGGTTTTAGATCCAAATTACAAGGAAGAAGCAGTAATGGGTGGAAGAATGACCATCTCGATGAATACACATGGGGATGTCTGTGCGGTTCAAAAAGGAGGTGGTGTGGGTGTAAGTCAGAGTGAAATTATGCGATGCTTCCGTGTTGCTGCTATGAAAGCTGCAGACATAACAGCTAAATTAAAAGATGCTGTAAGTGAGCTTTCATAAATTTTATGTTGCTGTTCCAGTGTTTTCTGTTGCATGTTTCAACGCCTTTGTGGGGTGCTACTCAACCAAGTAGTAATTCAATCGTTATCGCCGTGTTTTACCTTTTGTCCTCACTAAGATGGTTATTTTTGCCTCTCTTTTGGGTACTTCTTGATGGCTGTATTTCCAAGCATTTAGGTGGCAAGAAAGCTTTTGAGGTTTTTGAATATTCTCTTTGACAATTCTGGGTTTATCACCATTTTTACTTTTGTTCAAGTACAAATCTTTCTTTCATGACATAGGTAATTCGAGTGTTTTCTGTCGCATGTCTCATTGCCTTCGTGGGATGCTACTCAACCAGGTCGTAATTTAATCATTAGCGCTGTGTTTTGGCTTTTGTTCTCACTAAGATGGCTATGTTTGCCTCTCGTTTGGGTACTTCTTGATTGCTGTATATCCAAGCATTTAGGTGGCTATTAAGCTTTTGAGGTTTTTGAATATTCTCTTTGACAATTCTGGGTTTGACTATCGTTGTTACTTTTGTTCAAGTACAAGTCTTCTTTTGATGACATAGGTAATTGTTATTATTGAAGTTTGGATTGATATGTATGCCATTACAGAGATATTGTGACTAAAAGTAGTGATTAGGTTGTCAAAGCCACCAACATAAAGCCTTGACACAAACCAGACACTTAAGGGCCAACTTCTGTGTCCTGACTCCTAAGTTGATAGGAAAGATGAATATACATTGAATACATAAATGATAACGTGTTCACAATTGTGTACTAAATAGTTCATTCCTGAATTGATCGGAATGATTGATGGATAACTAGTATACCTATTGTGTTAAGGAGTTCACTTTAATGTAATTCATAGTTAATCTTGCTATAGCACATAAGTATTGGAGTATAATTCATTTGCCTTTTTTCTTAGAAAATATGTGCCAATTTTCCATTATAAACTAAAAAGGCCATATTTTGGGTATGTTGAGTATGTGGTCATTGATGTCAATGTGGGTCCAGGATGTCATAGCAGGTGCAGGATGTCGTCATTGATGTCCTTGGTATGTTGGCTGTCATGGATGAGATAATGCATTGATGAAACCCTAGCTCTAGGGCTTGGATTCCCTGGACGACGAACACACCCAGCATTTGTTGAGGATTTTTGATGATGCAGATCACTGAATGATTGATGGATAACTAGTATACATATTGTGTTAAGGAGTTCACTTTAATGTAATTCATAATTAATCTTGCTATAGCACATAAGTATTGGAGTATAATTTATTTGCCTTTTTTTTATAGAAAATATGCGCCAATTTTCCATTAAAAATTAAAGAGGGCATATTTTGGGTATGTTGAGTATGTTGTCATTGATGTCAAAGTTGGTGCAGGATGTCATAGTGGATGCAGGATATCAAAGCAGGTGCATGATGTCGTCATTGATGTCCTTGGTATGTTGGCTGTCATGGATGAGATGATGCATTGATGAAACCCTAGCTCTAGGTTTTGGATTCCCTAGACGATGAACACACCCTACATTTGTTGAGGATTCTTGATGATGCAGATCACTGAATTTGACTCAGAGACCATCGCCATTAGATTCTCCTCATGATGCCGATTCTGTTGTTGTGTGGAGTGCCACGAGAGCCCTCACATTTTAAGAGATCGTGCACCTAGCCAGTGGTCCAAAACCCCAAAGGGCTGCTGAGGTGGCATCATATTAGTGGTTTAATGATGTGGGAAAGATGAATGAATTGTTGAAAGGGTAAAGTTAATTATCAAATTAATTAATCAAGGATATACTGTCCAAATTTGAAGTGTTGGAAGGGTAAAGTTAAGTATCAAATATATTTAATCAAGGATATATGGTCCAAATTTGAAATGTTGGAAGTTAACCTCAAATATTATGACTCCAAAAGTTGAATTTTTAAATAAAATATTTTTCACTCTAAGCAAGGGCAGGCTTGCCTCTTCATGGTCTCCTCGGCCTCTGTAAAATTGAGTACCCTTGTCCTTTATCAAACATCAAATTGCGATACAATTTCTCTGCAATTCTATTTCGTCCCTGTGGAGAATCGCTAGATCTGAAGAGAGACATTGATGAAGGTTCCTTTTTGATTTGTTTTGGCACTTGGGATTCATTGAAGATTTTGTGCAGCTCTCTGGCCTCTCTGGGGCATCAAATTTTGAGCACAAGGTTATTTTTGCAGAGCCAACAAAGATGCAAGATAGGTTGTTATCTTTGTAGGTGGATGTTATTCACTATACTGAAGCAGATCCACAAGCAGATTTGCTTAGTTTCCTGAACTTAATCTGAATCTATATTACACTATCTGGTTTGGCCTATTCGCAGCAGTTTAGTTTGATGACACTTCATGACGTATCTGAAACATCTTACCTCAGTGGACTATTGATTGAACTTGTATCTGGCTTTTGACTCAGATCTATTACACTTTGCTCCACACACATTGTACTCGGCCCTTCATTATAGTAAGTCTTCTAAATAAATTCTGGCAGTTCTGAGCACGATTATTGTGTATCCTTTGCTACATTCCTCTCGTAAATTTTGTGGTGTGGCTTAGATTTCTATCTAAAGCAATTCAAACTATAACCAACAACTAATCCTGAAGTGTTGCAGCCTAATTCCCTGAGCTTCAATCTCCAAGAACTTTTTGTCTGGGCAATAAACTAATGAACCCAACCATATCAAATTCACATTTATTTGGACCTCAAAATCTGTGATCATGCTCTCCAAAATCAGTGATTTTTGTTGAAAGAATGCTCTGAATTAAAATCCCTTTTGGGCACCACTGTGACATAATTATTTTTCTTGTGGTTTGACTTCTGTGCAAGGTACCTAACAGTCTGATCTATAACTATGACTGAGACAACGTGGGTTTTGTCTCCTATTTTAAACTAAAACACATAAAAAAACTTCGACTTGTGGGTTTAAAATACTTAAGCAATGCATTGACAAGCTATCTAGTCAACCTCAGTTCCAGTGGGCTGTAATGCGAAGAGCTTGTTGATGCTTTTTGTGCAACGTTTCTGAACACCTGAAGTTTGAAACAACTTAAATAATTTCACTAGACTATTCGTATCATCCTGAGGCCTGCTCACTATACATCTTGGTGTCCTTTATGTAAGAAAATCTGTGACTTGTTCTTGATCCGAAGCTGCATTGCCGTTGACACTTATTTGCTTATCTTAATATTCAGATTTAGATAAGTCTGTGTGAATTATGCAGTAGGGTTTCTTGTTATTTTCCATCTTGAAGAAGAAATCTTTGAAGTCTAGACTCTTTCTCGATAGGCAGTCCTGAATTGCAGCAGTCAAGCATATCCAGAGTACAATTGAAGGAGCAATAAATTCTCAGACCTAAGGCTAGAAACAATCTGTGTCAATCCAAAAGCAACTTATTTCTAGACCTTGTGCAAGTTCCAACTTGTGTATATTCCTTGGCACCAAACAGAGTCACTGAGTCAGTTTATTGATGGCTCTTCATCACTAGATCGTTTATGGTATATCGAAGTGCTGATCCAAGTTGCAAAGGCCAAATCTGGTGGAGTAATGAGTGCAAGCCTCATACTGCAATTAGTGTGCAACATTGACATATACTTATTAACTATGTTGCACGGGTTCCCGCACCCGGGGGTGGGGTTCTCGAACCCTTCCCGGGTTCCTGCACCCAAGTACTGGATTCGGGTACGGGTTCTTCCCAGAAGAACCCAGAAGAACCGGGTTCTTTAAAAAAAAAAGTTTAGGTTCTTTTCCTTTAATGGGTTCTTGGGTTGTTCGGGTTGTTCGGGTTGGGTTCTTTGGGTTCTTCATAAAAATAAGTATATTAAAAATTTAATTTTCAAATAATTTTTTTTTATTGAAATTTAAAAAATAACTTATAACAAAGGTAAAAAACTTAAAAAACCCTAAATCTTTAACTCTTTATGAATGCACCCAAGCAAATATCTGATACGTGATTACTGATTTCATTTAACTTTTAAGTTTTTTCCATTTGGTTGAGGCTTGATCCGTCCCCGTTTACCATTTTCGGCGGTAGTGGGCAGCTTCAACAGCAGTGGGCAATGGGAAACTTCAGCAGCAATGGGCAGCTTCAGCGGTAGTGGACAGAGCAGCTTCAATGACAGTGGTATTTACAAGTTTTCTTTTTCAATTTTATTATTCCATGAAAAAGTTTCACAAGACCCGCGTGTGAAAAATATAGGTGCATTATATTACACATTTGAACAGTGAAAACCCATAGGGGCTCAACTACATTAAGCAGAATTGCCGGAATGAATGTCACAATTTCTTGCTGTTTCAGACTTTCTGCAACATGAGCCACAACTGTCAGTCCACTTTTATACACTCAATTTGCCTCCTACAGTTGCGGCATAGTCCCTCCTTGTTGTTGTCAAACATTGAGCTATAGGGCTTGATTCATGCCACTGTTTACACAAAACAACTCACTGTCCACTAAGGAACAGACCTCGGCCTCCCTATGCAAACTCCTGTACCCAACCGAAGCCCTAAACAGAGATGACAATGCCACAAAATTACCTCTACTCAGCCCAGACTTGTTAAATTTTATTTTTTTATACTATATACTATAATATGAGAAGTATACGTTTCAGTTCTTTTAACCTGAAATAGTTGCAATTAGATTAATAAAGCGCAGAAAATCTTCATTTTTTGCATTAATGAATGGCATTACATAAATGCATTCATACACTGAATATAGCTCTGTGCTATTCTTTACAATATAAACCGTTCAGTGAGAATGTATTTCAACTCAATCATCTACACAACATTCAAGCCAGTTCATTATCTACCCTCTAACAATGGTGTTGCTTGCCCTTGCAATGTAATTTCCCCATGGATCAACAAAATCCAATTAAATGGTTCAGGAAAAACAGTTCATAGTATATATATTTTAATTTTTGAAAAATTGAATCATTACATTAACATATAAATTCTGTGGTTTTTTTTAGGCTTGTGGCTACATTAAAGTATAAATTATGGCTGCTGGCAGCATATATTTCACTGTTAGTATTTTAAAATTTCCTAGTTCATGTTTGAAGATGCTTTAAGGCAAATTTTGAATGTAGTATGACAATGGACATATATCATGATTCATGTTAATATGTAAACAATGAACAATTTTTTGGTGATAAATTTTGAAATTTCAATGTCAATGTTGAATGTTCAATGATGTGCGTGTTTAAATGATTATCATTAAAGTTTTCTTGTTTAAAGTTGA
>APFE030519274.1:159968-170133 GCA_000404065.3 Pinus taeda
ATATATATATATATATATTTTTTAAATATATATAAAACTTGTCCCCCCGTGTCCTGTTTCCAGGTCGCTGCGTTTCGTATTGAATACTCGTATTTACGTGTCCTCCGTGTCTCGTGTCCTCGTGTCATGTGACTTAGCTGATACGTGATTTCATTTAACTTTTTTCCATTTGGTTGAGGCTTGAGCCATCCCCATTTACCATTTCTGGCAGCAGTGGGCAGCTTTAGCAGCAGTGGGCAGCTTCAGCGGCAGTGGACAGAGCAGCTTTAACGGCAGTGGTATTTACAAGTTTTCGTTTTCAATTTTATATTCCATGAAAAAGTTTCACAAGACCCGCGTGTGAAAAATATAGGTGCATTATATTACACATTTGAACAGTGAACACCCACAGGGGCTCAACTACATTAACAAAATTACAATAACGTGACAACTCATACATTGCTTTTAAAGGCTTGCCAGAATGAATGTCACAATCTCTTGCTGTTTCGGACTGTCTGCAACATGAGCCACAATTGTCAGTCCACTTTTATACACTCAATTTGCCTCCTACAGCTGCGGCATAGTCCCTCCTCCTTGTTGTTGTCAAACGCTGAGCTGTAGGGCTTGATTCATGCCACTGTTTACACAAAACAGCTCACTATTCACTAAGGAACAGACCTCGGCCTCCCTCTGCAGACTCCTGTACCCAACCGAAGCCCTAAACAGAGATGGAAATGCCACAAACTTACCTCTACTCAGCCCGGACTTGTTAAATTTTTAATTTTTTATACTATATACTATAATATGAGAAGTATACGCTAAGTTACCAGGATTCGGATACGGATACGGATACGGATCCGGATCCGGATACGGATCCGCTAGTTTTTTGAAAATCCAAGATCCGGATACGGCAAGGATACGTCACGTACAAAAAAATAAAATATAATAATATTTTTAAAATTTTAAAAAACACTTTAGAGTTCAAAAATCAAATACTCCATTGAACCATCAAACACTTTTAGAACCCAAACCATTAGATATATTATGAATAGGAACACTGAAACACTGAAATGATGCATCATCTGTCATACAAAGTAACAAAAAGGATCATAATATCTGGAATGATAATAGTAAATACATTTACAGATCATCAAATGGATCTATATCTTCTGCATATTGCAACTCTACATCATGAATAGATGATGGGGGTCCTGGAATGTAGGAAGTTGCATCAGTAGGCTGGACTGGTGGTGGAACAATATCCTCAAGTAGGTTAAGGTGAGTCACGGCATTCAGTGTCAGGTTCAAGTCAGAGATCTCAGGCTCCACATCCCACATCCTGCTCGGACCTTTTTTATACTCTGGTTCAACATGTGATAGAAGACGGAGGTTGGAATGAACATAAACAAGGTCCTCAGCCTTTGCCGCTCCCAACTTGTTTCGCTTCACTGAATGGATGAAGCCATATGTACTCCAATTCCTCTCAGCTGATGAGGAACTAGCAAGCTGTGATAACAACCTGGTGGCTAAAGTAGAGAGATGAATGCTATCCCCACCATGGAAGCCCCACCAAGTAATAGGATCAAGATGTCCTCGATCATCCATAGCTACTGGATCTGAAAAGCTACCAGTAGACTGTACAAACCCTCCAAATTCTTGGCGGACTTCCATTGCAACTCCCATATCTCTATAAATTTTCTTCAAGGCTGTCTTGTACCACTTCAGAATCTTTGTTTGGTGCTGTTCTACCAGGTAAAGACAAAATTTTAGAATGATAGTATTTAGGGTGCAATGCATATGCAAGAAGGTGTAATGGCGTGGTCATTTTGTTCCACCTTTCTGTAACTATTTCCTTTACTAAATCATAGAATGTTTCATAAGGGTCATTTTCACTTGCCCTGATAATTTCTCTTATCCTCTCCAACATACTGTCAATGTTTTCATAAACTTCACCCAAGCAAGGTGTATCTGTATCAAATGCCCTGATCAAGGTCAAGATTGGTTCAGTGGACCGTAGAAGATATTGAACCTTGTCCCACCATGCATCATCAAGAATGATGGACTTGATTTTTTGCCCTCTATCAGAAGTGGAAGTCCTCCATGATTCCCAAAGAGGGTCAATGACCATTGCTTGTAGTGCTTGTCTCACCTCCACAAGTCTCTTTATGACAAGAGTGTGGGAGGCAAAACGAGTTTCAGCAACCTACAAGTTTCAAAAAGTCAAATCTCAAATAAGAAACCATATATAAATTTGTAATTAAAAATAAAAATTTCTAATACAAATAGTATTGATTAAAAAAATTACCTTCAGTAGCTCCAACTTTGCAAAACCCCGATAAATGGCTTGGAAGTTGGGACATTGAATGATTTGTTATGAACATTTGGATTTCCTTTGATGCTACATATATTTCATTAATCCATTCAATTTCACCAATCTTGGCAAGCATAAGGTTCAATGAATGTACTGCACATGGAGTCCAAAAGATGTGATCATATCGACCCTCCACAATCAAACCTGCAGCTTTACAAACCTGTGCGTTGTCCGTAATGACTTGGACAACATTATGTGGCCCCACACTTTCTATTGCCTCAATAAGAATTGTGGATATGAAAGATGCATCTTTCTCTATTCCACTGCAATCAACAGCCTTCAAAAACATTGCCCCTTGGGGGCATACTGCGACAACATTAATCAATGGACGGTTTCTTTGGTCTCTCCATCCATCAGAAATGATGGACACCCCTGTTTCTGCCCATGTATCCCGGATTGCCTGTAGCTGTCTATCCACGGATTCTCTCTGATGCCAACAAAGTAGTGCGGACCTTTTCATATCCAGGGCTTTTGTACCCTTTTGGCGCTTCATTAACTGCCTTAATCATTTGTTGCCAGTAAGGGGAACGCACCAAATTGAATGCTAGCCCATTTGCATAGATGCAACAAGCTACATGTTCATCAGCTATGTCTCTACCTTAATTATTGAAACACGCTTCAAGAGGGCCTAAAGTGGCCCTTTTATTAGATGTGGCAGCAGGCTTAGATGGCAATGGAGGCCTAGTTGTAGAGCTTTGCACAAGGTGTTTTCCCTTAGCAAGCTTCCTATCAGCAGCTTCTTGCAAAGATGCATAGAATTTCATTTTTCCAGGAATCAAACCTTGCCCAGGTTTGCCATTTGCATCTTTTGGCCCAGTGCATACTTGCACCCCTATGTTAGTTTGACCGGTGAGATGGGCCTTCACTCTAGTATATGAGCCATTTTTTATATCTTGGCATTCATTGCACTTCCACTTAAATGAACTACCTCTGGGATTTTTTCCAATAATCTCCACATACCGCCATAGAGGAGATTTTGGGTCTGTTTTGATGATTTCCCCTTCACTATGCTCATGTTGTGAATCTTGTGATGGTTCCATTATGACTATTGGTTACTTGCAAGTTGCAACTGCATATAAAAGTCAAATTATAATATATTTTTTTAAATCAAATTATCAATAAACAATTAAAAATTAAACAATACATTAAAAATTAAATTTAAATTTAAAATAGCATTGCATGATTAGGCCCTAAACTTAGTAAAAATCATAATGTCAAATATAAATTTAAATTTATTATAATTTATAATATTTACAATATTTATTTTATGTATTTTAATTTATAATCTCAATATTTGCCTATTTAATTTAACTGTAATTAAATTATTATATAAGGTAAATTAATTTTAATCGTATATTAAATTTAAATTATAATGTAATAAAATTTAATTTTAATGTATATTTAAAATTTACACTACATTAAAATTAAACTTTAATTACATTATAAAAATTTAAAATTTAAAACATTACAATTACATTTAAATACATTAATACATTAAATTTAATTTAAATACATCAAAAATCTCAAATCTAATACATTAAAAATTAAATCTTAATATATTAAAAATTCTAAAATACATTAAAATAAAATTAAATACATTAAAATTTAAATATGACAATTAATCATAAATTAAATTTTCTAAACGTAAATAATAAATATTTATAAACTATAATAAATTAAATTTATATTTCAACATTTACCCATATTATAGTATTAATTATATTTTATATATACTTACATAATCAGTAATGCAGATTCGAAATTTGTAATTATATAATATATATCTTTTCAGTTTTGTAGAGTTGTATAGTTTAAAGTCTACACTTCTCGAGAACAGAAAATGGCATTGCTCTTATCAGTAAAGATTAATTAAATTAAAGAGTTGATATTTTGAAATTAGTTTATCTTTTCAGTTTTGTATAGTTGTTTAGTTTAAAATCCAGGCTTATTCAGAACAGAAAATGGCATTACCTTTATCATATTAATTTATATTAAGGAGTTGGTATTTTGATATGGCTTTACCCTATGTCAGTTTTGTAATGGAGTGGAGCACCGCGTGCAGGTTTTAGATGTACCGATTAGTCTGTACATATGTAATCATTATAAAATAAGAATGTATCCCGCTAAAATACATAAATTAAAAAAATAACAAAATAAAATAACAACAATTTTTATTTATATTAATTTATCTGTTATTATAAAAAAAATTATCAAACACAAATAATAGCTAATCAAACAAATACTGAACTAAATTATAAATGGTTATTCAATACTGAATCCGATTGCGAAAAATTTGATAATATTAAATATAATTTGTAAATATATATATTATATATATATATATATTATATAGTAGTATATTATCATTCACAATAATATATATTCATATATATGTATTATCACAAAATTAAATTAATAATTATATTATATATTGACAAAATAATAATAAAACTCCATCGCACAAAATTTAAAATGAACATAGACTACCGGAATACCTCGCGCGACAAACCGGGCCGACGGGCTGGACTGTGGGCTGAACAGGGACCGCGACAAACCAGGCCGACGGGCTGGACTGTGGGCTGAACAGGGACCGCGACAAACCGGGCCGACGGGCTGACGACTGTGGGCTGAACAGTGCTGCGAGGGGCCAGCGGCGTAACCAAACGCTGCGTGTTGTGTGCAGGAGGGACCAGCGCTAAGCCCGGGACAAATAAACCCGCGCTGGAGGGGCCGGCAATGAAACTGTGCACTGTGCAGGAGGGCAGGAGGGCCCGACTTCCGAATGAAAACAAAAAGGGTCGGTGAATGCGGACAGACCCGAGTCCCAACCACGTTATATTATAAACTTTAAAAAATAATATTATAAACCGACAACAGAACCCTAAAAATATCGACTTTTCACTGACTTTCCGGCGACCATATCACCGTTTCCGGCAGCCACAGCGGGATCCGTATCCTGCAAAATATTTCCATTTCCAAAACCGTATTTTTTCCAACATACGTATTTTTGCCGTTTTTTCTCCGTATCGTATCCGGATTCGTTTCAGATCCGTGGATCCGGCAACATTTCTCTTGCCTCTGCCGGATCCAGTAACTTAGAATAAAACGTTCAACAAAACAGTGTACTGCCTATCTCGCCTTTATATTGTGAAATAAAAATTACTATAGTAATGGATTCCCTTAGGAAAAAGAAAAAAATTAAGGGAAAAATATACTTATTTTTATGCAAGAAAGAAGCATCTAACAAATTCAGTAGCTTGGGAATTGGGGTGCTTGAGGATCATAGATTCACTTCTATAGCTGCACAGACGCAAATTTTTATAGGCATAAAATCTTGAATGTTATGAAACTGTAATGTTCCAAACTTAAATAAACAGCGATATGCAAAGCAAAAACAATTTACAGCACATAAATTTTAAGCAATCAGCAAATGCTCATAAAACTCCAGAAGTAAGAACCAACTAAGCCATTTTATTAATCAATGGAGCAAGTACAATAGTATGGAGGAATGAACCTGGGCTTGCCTCAATGGCAAGCGTGACAGAACCCAAGTGATAATACAATGATCTCAAATGCTGGAAATGGCTGCTCCTCTAATGCTCTGCGCTGCCCAGAAAACTACATTGCTAGCTGGAAAGGGACTTCAAGAAACTCCACTTCTAATGCTTAGAAAATGCTGCAAATTTCACCTCAAGCTCCTTGGCCAAAACCCATAAAGGGTTTGGCCTATCTCCAAGCCAAAGTCGAACACACAAAATGGTGTGAATTCCCCAGCTAACTAGCAATTTGCTCTATTATAAGAATTGGGATTTCAGGCCCGAATAGCATCCGGAAAATTCTGAAATTTTAACCACGGACTTCTCTCAAAAAACCCAGAAAAACTGACGAAGGAATTTGGTTGGTTTAGACTTCTGAAAATCAACCCCCTTGGAGCCTAGCTTCAGTTGCAACTACAAAACTCGACCTACTGGAATCTCCCTATAAATCCTCCCGGAAATGGACCCAAAGTGCTAGGCTGACCTCTGCTATCAATTCCCTCATTTCCCGGATGGGCTTCCTGTTGAAGTTTCTAATTTTACTTAGTTAGAAACCCTCCATGCACTTTATCTGATTTATTCCTACCTACTTGTTATTTTCCTTTAACAAGTTATTTACAAAGTAAATACTTAAAACTAAGTTGCAGGAAACGCAGGGGGAGGGGTCGTTTTTGTACGGAAACGAAACGGAAACGCGTTTCCGCGTACCGTATGGCGTGGAAACGCGTTTCCGTCTGTACAGGCGCGTTTCCACGCCGTACGGGCCCCGTTTCCCACAAAATAACACTTGTTTTTTAAATTTTTTTTTTTTCTAATTAATTTTTAATTTTTTTTAGGGTTTGTTCTAATCACTTCTAGGAAACCATTTCTCAAAGTTATAAAATAGCAGTGCCTCTCATTCTCTCATCATTATGACTTGCACATATATATATATAATGAATTTTTAAATATTTTTAATATTATATTTATATATATATATATATTTAATATTATATTCGCGTTTCCCCGTTTCCAAAATTTGGGGAGGTCGCGTTTCGTTTCGCTTCCCCGTTTCCCCGTTTCGTGCAACTTAGACTTAAAATAAACACCAGCACATGCTCAACATATTACAGATCAGGAACTAAAAGAAACAAGAACAAACACACCACATGACACCATTATTTTTGGACCAATGTCCCCGGAAAACCCCAATGCGGGAAAACCGGTGCAGCTATCTGAGGGTTTCCTTATTACGCAATATCAAAGTACAATCTGGGTGTCGAAACTAGCCTACCCAACAAAGAATTTCCTTAGGAGTTATAGCTCACAGTTTGAGAGAAATCTCCTGGCTGAAACCCCGGAAAATCCTTCCGGCAACTCCTCAGCACAAAATTGCTCTGCAACCCCAGCATCTTGCCCAAACTTGATTGCGTCGGCCACTCTCTGTCTCACATTGGCCCTACATCAGCCTTTCTAGGCATGTGTCAGCCCCAGGGGGCCCTGCGTCAGCTCTGGGAGCCTCTGCATCAGCTGCGCTGGCCCCTCTGGTGCTCTACGCAGCACTTGGTTGCCTCTGCGTGAGCCCTTGCTGGTTGTGTGTCACCCTCCTTGGCTGCTGCTTCTCTGTTTCTCTGTACTCAATGCCCCTCAGTTGCTCTCCCGATCACTAATTCTATCTCTCCTAGCAAACCCTGCTCTAGAGAATAGAATGATTGATCATCTGGTGTACTCTCCAAGTGACCATCAAGCCTTCTTTTATACTTTTATTATTGACATCTCAACGACCGAGATTAAGTCCCTAATCAATGGATAAGATTAGATCTAGCTTAATCCATGTGTTTTGGACCATTCTAACACAGATTCATATTAATAAACATTAATATTTTATTTTCCTTAAATTTAGACTTAGGGACTCCATTAAAAATATTAATTATTTTAATATCTCCTGATTTGTTTAGAATGTGTACAAACCCTTTTTAGTATTGGAGATCTCATGTGCCCCAACTTCTCCACCAAATTTCGTGGTTGAAGCACATCCGATGCTACCCAAATCAACACTTCCAGCCTATGGGACCTACTCCTTAGCTCCATGAAATTGTTGGACTAGCCCTTTGCACTGTCCCCAAGCCCAGTAATTCGAACTCCTAGGATGCGAGCTTTGCTGACTCCGAAACTCACAAGAAATGTTGGCCCTTTGCTACTCTCCCAATCTTCTAACTCTCCCTGCAAATGCTTGATCACTGACAGCGCCAAACTCCCTCTGCGTATTCTGCAGCTAACCAGAAATACGCACTCCCTGTTGTGGCTGAATGGTAGTGCTGTAACACACTCTCAGAACTCCTAAAATACTTATGGAACTGCCTCTCTAGGGCGGGCATGGATAGTCCCCCGAAGTAGAGGTTGAATCTCTCGCTTGAAAGATTCATGGCTAAACAGTCGATTGACTCAGCTAAATAGCAGAGCGAACATTCAAGTAATTTTGATTGCAAGGAGAGTAAGAATAATCCCAAATGAGAGATCTCTCCTCCTTTTATCTTTGTGGGCCTTCCTTGCCTCATGTGGGCCCCTCCATCCAACACTTTGAATTCCCTCCAAGCCATTTGAACGGCCTAGTTCAAATTCCCACGTGGTTGGCCCCCACCTTCCACTAGCAATCAAATTAAGTCGGATTTCCTCACAAGTCCCTAAGTCGAAAAAACTAGGTTCTTTCCCTTAGCCAAAATTGTGCAAAAATGTGTGGAAACACCCAATTACAAATGTGTTTGAGAAGGAACATGACAATGCTCCCCTCCAAAATGTTGCTTGCCCTCAAGCAAACTCAAAGCTGGGTGCTCCAAAATGTGCTCACCCTCCCAGGTAAGATCCTCATCCGGTAAGCTCCTCCAATGCACCAAAAATTGCTTGTCCTTAAGCAATGCCTGAACAAGCATCCTCTCTAACTATTGCTCCCAACTTTCACTGCAAAATGTGCCAGGGTCCCAGATGTGCCACTGCATTGTGCCTGACCTCAACACTGTCTTGATATGAAAGAATCCTTCAATACTAGGATCCCAGGCAATCCTGTCCAACATGAAGCTCCCCTTGCTCCACTCACTATCTTACTTGGTGAAAGTACTAGAAGTCCCTTGCTCCATTAGTGACTCGCTAAAACCAATGGAAGATCTGTATGATCTCCCCCTGTAGTAGTCGACGCATCCCTAAAGGTTATTGAGCTGTAGAGAGTTGTGATGCACTAGTTCCCTGCTAGTCCCAGAGTGGTGCTACCATGTTGACGCTACGCTACTATGACTATGTCATACTCCCCATCGTGCGCAGTCAGTATCTTCCCCTCTAGGAACTCGATGGTGGGGTACTGAAAGAGGTGAGACACATCCTACCTGGGCATCTCCATGGCACCAAGGCCTACCCATCCAAATCTAACTCCGAACCTGTGCAACAACAGAGAATGTCTACCTCCCGATATGATGAAACCCTCTGTGAAACCCCATGTTTCATCCCAAGAGCGAACTATATCACTCTCTGCCATGACTTCACTCATCATGAGTGATCTATCGAACAACTGAATCCCTACGTTCTATAGCTAGACCTATTGCGGCACAGCCGTATCAACTGATGATATCCCTCTGGCCCTCGTCTCTAGTCCCTGCATGTGATCACTATATAGGCTCCATATATCTTGGGCTAAGCTAATGCATGCTAATCTGCCTTGTGACTACCACTGTGTAGTATTGATGATCGTTGGAAACCACGTGTGCCAAGGAGCTACCCCCTGAATGCAACCAAAAGATGGGTATCCGATACTCATAATCGACTCAGGGTATGTGGATCCCTCCTGTCCCTACCAACCATCTCCCTTAGGTCTACCATCTGTCCTCTCAATAATGTGCCAATATAAGGTCTGTAGCCCGGACATAGACTGGGAAACTACCTCAGTCGTACCCAGCATCCTCTGCTCATGCATGGTCCCTACATGCCCTAGGAAAAAAGTGACACATATGTCTCCCTCGATATGCCACCCCTGTAGATGATCACCTCATACCCCAACCTGTGGCTATCAACTGACGCACCAACCCAATGCCACTGCTGGAAAGTCTCCCCCCTAGTGCGCTGAGTATCACCCGAGAATATCTCGGTTGAGCTCCTCGTCCTCTACTGCTCATGCCCAAAGTGAAAAAAATCGACAACAAAATCGATTGTGCCCATGAGGGATGCAGAAGAGGGTCAAGTGTGTGAGTCCCCGCAAATACCATAAAGTATCGCTCATCTTTGTCCCAGTCGATCTTGGGTGAAATACACCCAA